>JAPPVO010006277.1:0-115615 GCA_030407325.1 Camellia japonica | reverse complement strand
TCTATTCAATTCTATTTTCTTTTCTATTTCAACTTCCTCTTTTTATTTAATTTCCAAATAGATCGTTAAGGTATTATGGTTTCTTGAATGAACTTCCAGTTTTATTTTTATTCAACTTCCTTTTTTATTCAATTTCCTTTTCTATTCAACTTCTTTTTTTTTTTGAATTTCCCAATAGATCGTTAAATAAAAAAGGAAGTTGAATAGAAAAGTAAAAAGGAAGTGGAATAGAAAACAAAATTGAATAAAAACTTCAATTTTTATTAAATTTCTAAATGATCGTTAAGGTATAGTGGCTTTTTTCAATGAACTTCCATTGTTAATTTTATGCAACTTCCATTTTATTTAATTTCCTTTTCTATTCAACTTCCTTTTTTTTTTTAAATTTAATTTCCAAATTGATCATTAAGGTATAGTGGTTTCTTGAATGAACTTACATTGTTAATTTTATGCAACTTCCATTTTTATTCAATTTCCATCTCTATTCAACTTCCTTTTTGATTTAATTTCCCAATAGATCTTTGTTATAGTGGTTCTTTGAATGAAACTTCAATTGTGAATTTTATGCAACTTCCTTTTTTTATTTTTAATTCAACTTCCATTTTTATTTAATTTCCTTTTCTATTCAACTTCCTTTTTTTTATTTAATTTCCAAATAGATTGTTAAGGTATAGTGGTTTCTTGAATAAACTTACATTGTTAATTTTATGCAACTTCCATTTTTATTTTATTCATCTTCCATTTCTATTCAATTTCCTATTCTATTCAATTTTTTCTTTTGTTTAATTTTCAAATAGATTGTTAAGGCATAGTGGTTTCTTAAATGAACTTCCATTGTTAATTTTATGCAACTTTCATTTTCATTCAATTTCCTTTTTATCCAATTTCCTTTTCTATTCAACTTCCTTTTTGATTTAATTTCCAAATAGATCGTTAAGGTATAGTGGTTTCTTAAATGAACTTCAATTTTTTAATTTTATTCAACTTCCATTTTTATTCAATTTCCTTTTATATTTAACTTCCGTTTTTATTTTATTCAACTTCTATTTTTATTCAACTTTTTTTTTTCTTTAATTTCCAAATAGATTGTTAAGGTATAGTGGTTTCTTGAATGAACTTCTATTTTTATTTTCATGCAAATTCGAAATAGATCGTCAAGATATAGTGGTTTCTTGAATTAAATTTCATTGTTAATTTTAGGCAACTTCCATTTTTAATTTTATGCAACTTCCATTTTTTTAATTATTGAATTTCCCCTTTTATTTTTATTCATCTTCCGATTTTTATTTAATTTCCTTTTCTATTCAACTTACTTTTTTATTTAATTTCTAAATAATCGTTAAGTTATAGTGGTTTATTGAATGAACTTCCATGTCTATTCAACTTCCTTTTTATTTAATTTCCAAATAGATCGTTATGGTATAGTTGGTTTATTAGATGAACTTCCCTTTTTAATTAATTTCCTTTCTACTCAACTTCCATTTTTATTTAATTTCCAAATAGATCGTTAAAGTACAGTGGTTTCTTGAATGAACTTCTATTTTTATTTTTATGCAACTTCCATTTATATTTTTATTCAACTTCCATTTTCTATTTTTATGCAACTTTCCATTGTTATTCAACTTTCATTTTTGTTTAACTTCCATTTCTATTCAATTTCATTTTCTGTTCACCTTCTTTTTTATTTAATACCCAAATAGATCGTTAAGGTATAGTGGTTTCTTGAATGACATCCTTTTCTATTCAACTTCCTTTTTTATTTAATTTCCAAATAGATCGTTGAGAATAGTGGTTTCTTGAATGAAGCTCCATTTTTATTTTTACTCATTTCTTATTCAATTTCCTATTCTATTCAACTTCATTTTTTTATTTACTTTCCAAATAGATCGCTAAAGTATAATGGTTTCTTCAATGAACTTCCATTGTTAATCTTTTCTATTCGACTTCATTATTTACTTAATTCCAAATACATCGTTAAGGTATAGTGCTTTATTGAATGAACTTTCATTGTTAATTTTTATTTTTATTCAACTTTCATTTTTATTCAAAATAAAAATGGAAGTTGTATAAAATTAACAATAGAAGTTCATTCTAGAAACCACTATACCTTAACGATCTATTTGGAAATTAAACAAAAAAGGAAGTTGAATCCATTGTTAATTTTATGCAACTTCCATTTTTATTCAACTGCCATTTTTATTCAATTTCCTTTTCTATTCAACTTCTTTTTTTATTTAATTTCCAAATTGATTGTTAAGTTATAGTGGTTTATTGAATGAACTTCCATTTCTATTTAACTTCCTTTTTTTATCTAATTTCCAAATAGTCGTTAAGGTATTGTGGTTTCTTCAATGAACTTCCATTTTTAATTTTATTTTTATTCAACATCCATTTTTATCCAATTTCCTTTTCTATTCAACTTTCTTTTTTATTTAGTTTCCAAATAGATCGTTAAAATATAGTGATTTTTTAATGAACTTCCATTTTTAATTTTATGCAACTTCCATTTTATTTTCATCCGACTTCCATTTTGATTCAATATCCTTTTGTAGTCAATTTCCATTTTTATTCATTTCCAAATGGATCTTTAAGATATAGTGGTTTCTTGAATGAACTTCCATTTTTATTTTAAAACTTCCATTTGTATTCAACTTCCACTTTTATTTAATTTCCTTTTCTATTTAACTTCTTTTTTTTAATTTTCAAATAGACCGTTAAGGTATAGTGGTTCTTGAATGAACTTCCATTTGTAATTTTATGCAACTTCCATTTTTATTCAACTTCCTTTTTATATAATTTCCAATAGATCGTTAAGGTATAGTTATCTTGAATGAACTTCCTATTTGTATTCAACTTTCATTTTTATTTAATTTCCTTTCTATTCAACTTCCTTTTTTATTTAATTTCCAAATAGATCGTTAAGGTATAGTGGTTTCTCGAATGAATGAACTTCCATTGTTAATTTCATGGAACTTCCTTTTATTTTTATTCATCTTCCTTTTCTATTCAACTTCATTTTTTACTTAATTTCCAAATAGTTCGTTATGGTATTATGGTTTCTTAAATGAACTTACATTGTTAATTTTATGCACCTTTAATTTTATTTTTATTCAACTTCAATTTTTATTCAATTTACTTTTTTATTCAACTTTCTTCTTTATTTAATTTCCAAATAGATCGTTAAGATATAGTGGTTTCTTGAATGAACTTTCATTTTTATTTTTATGAACTTTTTTATTTTATTTTTATACAACTTCCATTTTTATTTGCATTCAACTTCCTTTTTTAATTTATGCAACTTCCATTTTTCTTCAATTTCCTTTTCTATTTAACATCCTTTTTTATTTAATTGCCAAATAGATCCTTAACGTATAGTGGTTTCTTGAATGAACTTTCATTTTTATTTTTATTCAACTTCAATTTTTATTCAATTTTTATTTTATTCAACATCCTTTTTTATTTAATTTTCAAATAGACCGTTAAGGTATAGTGGTTTCTTGAATGAACTTCATTTGTAATTTTATGCAACTTCCATTTTTATTCAACTTCCTTTTTTATATGATTTCCAAATAGATCGTTAAGGTATAGTGGTATCTTGAATGAACTTCCATTTTTATTTAATTTCCTTTTCTATTCAACTTCCTTTTTTATTTAATTTCCAAATAGATCGTTAAGGTATAGTGGTGTCTCGAATGAATGAACTCCATTGTTAATTTCATGCAACTTTCATTTTTATTTTTATTCAACTTCCATTTTTATTCAACTTCCTTTTTTTTTATTTAATTTCGAAATAGCCCGTTAAGGTATAGTGGTTCTTGAATGAACTTCCATTTCTATTCAACTTCCTTTTTTAGTTAATTTTCAAATAGATCGTTAAGATATAGTTTATTCAATGACTGCCATTTTTAATTTCATACAACTTCCATTTTTATTGAATTTTTTTTTATTCAACTTCCATTTTGATTTAATTTCCAAAATAGATCTTTATGGTATGGTGGTTTCTTGAATGAACTTCTATTTTTAATTTTATGAAACATCCATTTTTAATTTTATGCAACTTCCATTTTTATTCAATTTCCTTTTGTATTCAACTTCTTTTTTATTCAATTTCCATTTCTGTTGAAAACAAAATGGATTGAATAAAAATGGAAGTTGCATAAAATTAAAAAATGAAAATTCATTCAATAAACCAGTATAATTTAACGATCTATTTGGAAATTAAATAAAAAAGGAGTTGAATAGAAATGGAAATGAATAAAAATAGAAGTTGAGTAAAATTAAAAATGGAAGTTCATTGAAGAAACCACTATACCTTAACAATCTGTTTGGAAATTAATAAAAAAGGAAGTTGAATAAAAAAATAAATTGAATAAAAATAGAAAAGGATTGACTAAAAATATAAATGGAAGTTGCATATAATTAAAAATTGAAGGTCATTCAAGAAACAACATACCTTAGCGATCTATTTTGAATTTAAATAAAAAAAATAAGTTCAATAGAAAAGAAAATTGAATAAAAATGAAAGTTGAATAAAATTAAAAAATGGAAGTTGCATAAAAATAACAATGGAAGTTAATTCAAGAAACCATTATACCTTAGCAATCTATTTGGAAAGTAAATAAAAAAATGAAGTGGAATAGAAAAGGAAATTGAATAAAAATGGAAGTTGCCTAAAATTAACAATTTAAGTTGCATAAAATTAAGAAAGGAAGTTAAATAGAAAAGGAAATTGAATAAAAAAGGAAGTGGAATAGAAAAGGAAGTTAAATAGAAAAGAAATTGAATAAAATGGAAGTTGCATAAGATTAACAATGAAAGTTCATTCAAGAAACCACTATACTTGAACAATCTATTGGAAATTAAATAAAACGGGAAGTTGAATAGAAAATAGAAATTGAATAAAAATGGAAGTTGAATAAAAATAAAAAAGGAAGTTGAATAACTACTATACCTTAACGATCTATTTGGAAATTAAAATAACAATGGAAGTTGAATAGAAAATGAAATTGAATAAAATAAAAAGGAAAGTGAATAGAATGAAAATTGAATAAAAATGAAAGTTGCATAAAATTAACAATGGAAGTTCTTTCAAGAAACCACTATACCTTAACAATCTATTTCGAAATTAAAACCACTATAACTTAACGATCTATTGTACAACGATCCCGGGTTTTACCCCTTGTGTACAGTGATCCGGACTTGTCTCCGTGGACGTTGGTAGTTACTTATATCTTGTTTGCATCATTTCGTACCTTGTATTGAGTTTTAGGATGTGTTGGGCATGTTTCGAGCAGGTGGGTTGAGCCTTGGTCTAATTTCTTGTTGCCTAGTTTTTGGTCGTTCCGCTCGAGCGGGTCTTCCTGCGCTCGAGCGGGGTTTACACCCTTCCAGCTTCTTGTGTCCCTGCAAAACTTCTGCAGGTCTGATTTCTATGCTCGAGCAGGTTTCCTACGCTCGAGCGGGTTGCGCTCGAACGGGCTTGTTGGCGCTCGAGCGGCTAGTACTTTTTGGTGAAAGTTCTGGGATGGGATAATCCACGCTCGAGCGGACTGGTTTTTCGCGCTCGAGCAGATATGTTTCACTCTTGTGTCTTGGCGCTCGAGCGGGCATTTTTGCGCTCGAGCGGACCCAGATTTTTGTTCTTGACGCTCGAGCGTTGTGTTTTCCGCTCGAGCGGACCTGTCGTATATCAGATCGCAGTTAGGCATTTTTGAATCACTTTTTGCATTCACTCTCTCTCTCTTGCTTTCTAAAAAGATATTTTGAGAGCTCCTCTCTCTAGAAACTCCCTTCCCTCTAGGGTTTGATCTAGTTAGAGTGTTCTCCTCACCTTCATCCTTTACAAAAGTGGTGTTGATCATCGAGGGCTACTGTAGACGCGCCCTTGGGCCTCACTCTACAGTTCGGACTCCCTTGTTTTTGTTTTGTTGCGGTTCTTAATCTGAACCAAAGAGTCCAACTCTGGCAAATTGTTTTAGAAAACAGATTTTTTTGAAAAGTAGTGCCAAACATGGACTGCTTTGCCAGATACAGAGTCGCCACCTAAATATTTTTTAAAATGGGAAATTTAGGAAACCCTGACTCGGTGCCGAAGGCCACGTGTCCGTCATCACCAAAGTTGTCTTGGCTCGGGAGCTTGGGTACGATCGGGGAAGGTCAGCTATGAGCACCCCCTTTCGCCCGGTCTGAAGATCGGCCTCTACTAACCGTGATATCTGATTTTGAAAACGTTACATGTTCTTATTCCGGTTATTAGCCTAGAATTACTACGTTATGCGCACAGCAAACAAGTATAGACCAAATCGCCTAAATTGGAATAAACATTTCATGTTTGTTTTGAAAATGGTTTGCTACTCGCAAGTAGGCTAAAATGCAGGTTTTGCCACCCTTAAGTGGGCTTTTAGAAAAGACAGTTTTGCCACTATCTGGTGGGCTTAAAACTCACAGTTTTAATGCATATTCCAATCTAGGTAATTTGACCTCCATCCACAGGCATTCAAGCAGTTATATCACATAAGCACTTAGCCTCATGGTAGTCATGCTATTATGGCAACACTCACACACATATGATATGCTAAAGCATAAAAGCTCACCTAGTACTCCAAGCCAAAACAGAAACTAGTTAGTAATCATGTGCATGATCCTAGTTTAAGTGGCTAATGCAACACATACACAGGTGCAGTTAGAGTAGGCTCGGTTATCCTAAGATGGCATGTGAAATGCTACAAGTAACAAATATTCAATTTGGAAATTGAAATACAATGCAGTTTGTATGATGTACCGAGCCCAGTGCATGTTAGACAAATGTATGGATGCACGCATGCTATCATACTGTATGCTAATTTAAATATGCCCTAATCTACCATCGTAAGCAGGTAAATAAAAGGGAAGAAAGAGATGGGGTTGGAAGACATACACACACCCACAACACTTATTACAATTATGCCCTCGCACAGAGGGACCAAAAGAATAATACAGTCCCAAAATAATACAGTCCAAATACAGAATAAATTAATTATTACAGAAATTTCTAATCATCAAATTAATATTAACATAAAAGAAAGGGGCCCCAGCCCTGCCTCGGGATGTGCGAATGATGCATGCTCGAATCCGACTTGCCCGAAACCGCATCATGACACTGTTGCCTCTGCTTTTGCTGCCCTGCCTCTCTGGAAAACAGCCAAAGTCTCAGGACATGCTCCCCGGACACTGAGGATTATCATCGGCTGAATAGAATGCCCACCGGCCGTGTACAATAGTCACCGGCCATGAGTGAAGTTATCGGCACAAAATGTTTGCCGGTCGGCACCATATCCTGTCGGTCGGCACAAAATTCCCTTGAAGACTCCTTGAAGAACAAGTGATGTAGCCCTCCTCTAATGATCAAAACCAGTCCAAAACCACCACAAACAAACCCTCCAAGTCCCTCAATCTCGGAGCTAGGTGTAATAGTGTGTGTAATGGTGCAAAAGTAAGGTAAAACACACTATTTAGATCTAAAACACACACACAAGGATGAGAGAGATGGAAAATATAGAGAGAGGAAGTGTATCTCAGATATAGAGATATATGAGCTCTGGTTTTTATCTCTCAAATGGCCAACCCTTGACCAAGGGAGATGGATGATGCTTAAATAGGCAAAATCAAGCCAAGAAGCTTATAGGCTAAGCAAAGGAAAAGGGTTCAAGGGGTGCAAAGGGGTCTTGGCTTCTTGGAGAAGCCAAGACAGCTGCCAAGCTTCTTCAAGAAGCTTTGGCCAAAGGGTCAAGCTTCTAGAAGCTTGGAGGGTTCAAGGGTGCAAAGGGTGCAAAATGGTCACACTTGTGCACGGGGAGTGTGATGGTGCATTCCAGCTGGCACAGCTGGCATGCACCATGTCTCAGGGGTTCAAAGGGTGCACGCCGGCCAGCCAAAAAAGATCATCGGCACAAAAAAGTGCCGATCGGCATCATATAGTGCCGACCGGCCAAAGTTTTTTAGAAAACAGTGCCGATGGCCAAAAGGAAGTGCCGGTGGGGGTGGGGGCAGCCGGTGGGATTCAAGGATGGCTAGCAAGCCTCCTCCTACCCTCAAATGCAAAAAACACACAAGTCTTGGTGCAAAACCAAGCACAGAACAAGCCGGTTGAGAGGTCCTGAGGCACGATGCACAGCCGGGATCTCCGGGAACTCAAAACGAATACAATCATGGATAATCACCGGGTGTTCAAGCTGTGACGTCCAAGTCTTGAGGACGGTCAAAAATGGGATGTCTACAGTTGCCCCTCTTTGACAGAACTCAGAAGTCATAACAATGACGGGAGTGAATGTCAAAGCCCAAAGACGACCCATTTTTGACAAGGCCGAAGACTTAGACAAACATGCAAGACAAAACAAGATATGCGCCCGAGGGCAGGGGCAAAATGCAACTGAAAATGCAAGAAGCCGAGCATAACTTATGATCATGCAAAGAAAGCTGTAATGAAGCACGCATGCGACAGTTATAAGCTAGCATACATCAGACTACACTACAATGCAGAAAGGATGTAAGAGAATTATGCAATTCTCTGTACGTCTCACGCGGAGGATACAATACCTGTGCGGCTCGTCCGGTTTCACCGGCCTCAAATGAGCCGTACATACAATATCGTGCCTGCAAAGAAAACAAACTTAACAGGTACAATGTTGTTAGCAACATGCATGACAATGCAGTCGAAAGTGCGTGACAATGCATGTAATGTGTATAGCAAGATAGTAGGATTGAGCACATGTGAGTAAAGCAATGCAGGTATGCACGCAATGTATACGGAAAGAGAACTTGAACACATGTGAGAAAGCAATGCACACGTGCACGCAATGTGTATATAAAGGAACTTGAACACATATCAGTAAAGCAATGCACACATGCACGCAATGTGTATAAAAAGGAACTTGAGCACATATCAGTAAAGCAAAGCACGCATACAATGCAATGTGTATAAAAGGGAACTTGAACACATATCAGTAAAGCAAAGCACGCATACAATGCAATGTGTATAAAAGGGAACTTGAACACATATCAGTAAAGCAAAGCACGCATACAATGCAATGTGTATAAAAGGGAACTTGAACACATATCAGTAAAGCAAAGCACGCATACAATGCAATGTGTATATAAAAGGGAACTTGAACACATATCAGTAAAGCAAAGCACGCATACAATGCAATGTGTATAAAAGGGAACTTGAACACATATCAGTAAAGCAAAGCACGCATACAATGTAATGTGTATAAAAGGGAACTTGAAATTGATCATGGTAAACATGATGCTAGAATGCAACGTACTGCAACACAGTACGATTGAAATGATTTAGGGAATTCACAAGATATAAAAGGATACGGGAAAGGACGTCCTTCGCATGTTCCGAGCATCGCTCAAAAATTGTGGTACGAGGTCAACTCGAAGCTCCACTTATGTTTTGAAGGCGTAGTTTCTTGGACTGCCTTAAGTGATGAAGGTGCCAAATCACACGATTGACCCGAACAAGGGCGCAAAAGGTACGATGATCGAAAGGGGGAGGTTACCGGTGTCAAACCCAGCACTCTGCTACCCTGCTATTCTTCTGCTTTACTTTCCTTTTTACTAGGAGTTTAAGCACATTGCACTGCCTCAGGCAGGTTTTATTTCTCAAAAGCGTGTGTTTTTGCAAAACATATGATGGAAATGAAACAGCTATTTGTTCAAAAGGTGTTACATTTGCATGTTCTATGCATCGCATCGCAAGGCATCACACAACAATGTGACTGAAATTGAAACTGCGTTTTGAAAGCAAAGCATCGCATCGTAATAATCAGGTAGTAAACCAATTACAACTCGATAAGCAAAACAGAGGGACTCAGCAAACTAGCCGAATGCGAGTACACCTCGATAAACATTACGAAGACTTAAAGAGAGTGAAATACAACTCGATAAGCAAATGTAAAATAACTTGATAAACAAATGGGCGCACTCTCGTGAGGATTAATCACTGGAGGGTATTGGAAGTGGTGGGATTTCCCAAATTCTTAGCATAAACAGCTCAGAGGACAAGGGGGAGAGCCACCGGCCCAGAAGAAAGGCTACCGGCCTTGAGGAATGGCCATCGGCCGAAAGGGTGATCCATCGGCAAAAACAGATGGCCGGTCGGCAATCTATAATTGGCCAGTCGGCAATGAACTGTCAGCACCAGCAGAATGTTGACATCTGTCATTCACTCAACCTTATCTTCTTCAAAAAGGGTCTCAACATCGTGGTTCCCTTCATTTCCACACTGATTTGCTCCAAATGGAAGAATTTCTTGCCCAAAATCTTGCAACTTGGATTAACAACTTAGATGGCTCGGAAAAGCTGAATTTCCGGGCTTTCGGCATAAACGCACTATTCACTTTGCGCCGTACCTTGCTGCATTTTCCATTCCTTCGTGCTGCGGCAAGGTTTTGGAATCCGGTGACACACGTCTTTAGCTTTAGCGGGCAAGAGGTGTGTCCTACCTTTGAAGATTTCCAAGCTCTAATGGAATCTGAGCGCAATGAGGAGATTCTGCCCCAACTTCGTTTTGGTCATGCTCAAGCCTTAGGACAAATATGTGGGCTCTCAATACCCGATGCTCATTCTCTGATTTGTGATGGGATACTAGATGTTCCGAGCTTGGTTTGCCGTTTTTCTGAGACTGGTGATCGCGGCAACCATCACTGGCAAGGCTTCCGGCGACACGCTGTAGACACCCCATTTTTGACCGACCTTAAGACTCAGACGTCACCGATTGAGCGCTCGGTGATGTTGCATACTGTGCTCGTTCAGAAGTCTCAGAGTCGCGGCCGTGCGCCCTGCCTCCGGACTTCCGAACTCTCTTCTGTGCCTTGTCTCGGTTTGCGAACTAGACTCGGTTTTCTCTGTTTTCTTTCCTGAGGGGAGGGAGTGGTCCCGTAGACTATCTCTCGGTGGCCGTGCGCTACATTTCGTGGCCGTAGGCCATTTTGCCCATTTCGGAGCCCAGTTCCCGATTTTCGGAGCCGTCAGGCCGTGTGCCTCGGTTCGGGACCGCCCAACCGTCTCCGATTCCTCCGGTTCTTGGCATGTATCTCTGTTTTATCATACCGAGGAACACTGGGGTCTCAGATACCCACTTCGTGGCTGAATGCCACTTTCGGTGCTTACAGCCGGTTTTCGGGCCCCGAACCTCGCGGTTTTGGCCCCGAGCATTCATTTCGCATCGATTTCTGTTCAATTTTGGCAGGTACCTCTGTTTTAGCCCCAGGAAGATCACTGGAGGGTGGGAGGCCAGCAATTATCCCAGATAACCATTTCTGCTCTTCCGGCGCCCGTTTTGCTCACTTCCGGGCTAATGTTGAATACCCTAGGCCCATTTTCTTCCAACCAAAGCTACATATCTGTGATGAGGGCATATGGGAGGACCTTAAAAAGTGATGGCCGGCCAGTAATTGTTTGTTTCATTTTTGAGCCTCTCTTTCAAACCCAATGTTGTGACTCCTGCTTCAGAGTTGCCCAATTCCAACCATGGGACCTTGTTCTACACACATGGGAGGACACCAAGGTATGGTGGCCGGCCATTATTTTTTTGCTTCATTTTTGGCCATGGCCGGCCGGCCATGGGGAGTGGCTGGCCGACCAGTGAGGTGGCCGGCCGGCCACCTTCAAGAAAGTTACCTGGCCGGCCAGCTTTCTGCTTTTCACCTCTTTACAGCTGTCCAGCTGCTTTTTGAAATATCTCACCCCTCCGGGGGATATTTTGGGAGGAAAAGCTTGGATGCATTTCCCTCCCCTTTTACACCCTTTCTTGCCTATTTAAGGGGCTGAGGTCCTTCTTTGCTAGGGTTAGAAAAATTCCTCTCAAGAGTCTCTCTTCCTTTGCCTCCATTTCCATAGCCAAAAGCTCCAAAAACTCTCCAAGTCCCTAGCTCCTCTCTTCATCAACCCTAAGCACCACCATCACCACCTCCATTTCAGCAGCAAAGGAGTGTTTTCCAGAGGTTAAGAAGCAACAAAGTCAAGTCAAGAGGCAAAGAAAGACTTGTCTTCAAGGGTAAGTCACTATTCCTTTTTTCTTGCATAATTTTGCTTCAAATTTCTACCCTATTTTCTCACTGATTTGGGCTCTGACCCCTACTGATTTTGTGCTTATTTTGAGCCCCTCTACAACATTGTAGAAGGGCTCAACCTTATTTGGCATCTCCTTCATGTACTTGCTTCAATAGCATCTTTTATGCCAATATTTTGCATAAAATATCTAGCTTATGAATGATCTGATTTCGAGCATGACATAAACTGTGAGTGGGCCTATTTTGAGTCCCTCTTAAATATTGAAGAAGGGCTCAACCATGTTTGGCCTCTCTATCATGCACTTGCTTCATATTTCCTTCAAATTACCGTAAAATTGCATGGTTTATTTGGCCTGTTTGTGATCTGATTTTGAGCATACCATTTACTGAGTTTGAGTTTATTTTAGGTCCCTATACAACATTGTAGAAGGGATCAATCTTGTTTGAGGTCTCCATGTTGTACCTCTCTTTATACCTCTCTTTGGCCCCATTTTGTATGACTTTTTGAGCTTATTTGGATACTGATTTGAGCCTTCATCAGGCTTAGAAAGTGTCTTAGAATAACTCATTCTTCATGTTTTGTTAAGGGTCCAAGGTTGTTTGGTCATTGCTTATGGTACCTCATGTTGTAGTCCTTTGTTGGCTCATTTTTGCATGCTATGTTAAGCATATCTACATACTGAATTGGAGTATGTCATCTACTGTAAATATGCATATTTTTGGCCCCTCTTTAATTTTGTAGAACTGTGTTTTTCAGTTTGAGCATTGTATATACTACTTGCTTTGTAATTCCCCTCTTTTTCCCCATTTTTGCATGCTAATTTTGCCATACTTGTGATCATTGTTTGGCCATACTTTGTACTGAAAAAATGCCATATTTGGGGTTGCCTTGCTACTGGTTTGCATGTCATGATCATGTTGTGCATGTTTAGTATGGCTATAGGCCATTTCGGGTACTTAAAATCACATTTTGGGATGATTTCATGCATTGGTTGTAATTCCGTATCATTTCGGGGCTGTTTTCCCCTTCATTTAGGTGCTGAAATTTGGTTTGCATGCTTGCATATCATTTCCCGTGCCATTTCATGCCTTCGGCCATGCCTCGGTTTGCGTGCCCGTGGGCACGCATTTCGAGGCACCTCTGTTTTATCCGACGGCATCTGATGTGAGTGTGGCTGAGGTCCACTCATGTTAGTATAAGCCCAATTTGCATTTCCATCTCATTTTATCATTGCCTCGGTTTGCGTGCCTGTGGGCACGCATTTCGAGGCACTTCGATTTTATCCGATTTGTATTTCACATCATTGCCTCGGTGTGCGTGCCTGTGGGCACGCATTTCGAGGCACTTCGGTTTTATCCGATTTGCATTTCACATCATCGCTTCGATTTGCGTGCCCGTGTGCACGCATTTTGAGGCACTTCGGTTTTATCCGATTTGCATTTCACATCATTGCCTCGGTGTGCGTGCCTGTGGGCACGCATTTCGAGGCACTTCGGTTTTATCCGATTTGCATTTCACATCATCGCCTCGGTTTGCATGCCCGCGTGCACGCTTTTCGAGACGTCTCATTTTCATCTCATTTTCACAGCATAGTGCATACCAGGTTGTATCTTAGATTGCATTCATGTATTTTCTCGGTTTGCGTGCCCGTGTGCACGCATTTTCGAGACATCTCATTTTCATCAGCATTGTGCATACTAGAACTGTATATTAGTTGCATTTCATGCATATCATGCATATTGCATCGTGTTCGGGATAGGAGTTAGCCCGGGCACGGGAAACGAGGCACGTTTCGTACTCCGAGTGACGGAACGGGTCTCAATTCCCCAGTCACCGATACTCCGGATTACCCATGATGGAGTTAGGTCTTTGTTGTAGCATTCATGTGCATTCATTCTATATTGAGTTGTGCAATTCGGTTCCTCGGCCATCATGCATCGATATGCGTGATTGGTGGCACGAGAATCGAGGCATGCATATATTTGTGAAATACATTGCTATGCCCTTTTCCTGCTCTCTGTTGCAGCATATAAGGAATTAGCAACTTTTCGGAGTCGGGCATGCATTTCGAGAAACGTTGCAAACAGAGGCTAAATTGGGCATCCCAGTGAATTTCTGCGCAAAGGCAATCCGGCATACATTATTTATTAGAAGCAAGGCAGCCCCTGGCTTGCATGCCAGTTTATAGCTTTCTTAGTTTAATTTGTTAATTAATTAAGAATTTGTAATATTCGGACTGTATTATTCTTTTATTGGGACTGTATTATTTATTCGGACCCTCTGCGCGAGGGCAAAACTGTAATAAGTGTCGGTGAGTGTGATGTATGTCTTCCAACCCCCACTTCTTTCTCCCTTTTATTTACCCGCTTACGATGGTTAGATATAGGGCATATTTCAATTAGCATACAGTATGACAGCATGTTTGCATCATTCATCTGTTTTGCACGCACCGGGTTCGGCGCATCATACAAATTGCATTTGTATTTCAATTTCGAGTTGAATACGTGTTAGCTGTAGCATTCCACGTGCCATGTTTAGAATAGCCGAGCCTGCTATAGTTGCATTATTGCATGTGTTGCATTAGGCAATTTTGTATAAACTAGGATCATGCATGATTTCTAATCGGTTTTCTGTTTTGGCTTGGAGTACTCGGTGAGTTTTATGCTTTAGCATCCTTGCATGCGTGTGAGTGTTGCCATGAATAGCATGCTTGCCATGAGGCTACGTGCTTATGTGATACAACTGCCTTGGATGCCTGTGGGGAGTTTGTGTTGCTTGGATTGGGACAATACGTCAAATTTGTTTTAACCCACTAGATAGTGGCAAAATCGGTTTTCTAAGCCACCTGAGGGTGGCAAATCCGCGTCTAGCCTACCTGCGGGTAGCACCATCAAACCATTTTTCAAACAAACAAAATGAATTTTTTGTTCAATTCAGGCGGCCCAATCTATACTTGTTTGCTGCGAGCATCACATAGTAACCTAGGCTAATAATCGGAATAAGACTCACAATGTTTTCAAAAACAGATATCATGGTTAGTAGAGGCCGGTCTTTGGACCGGGCGAGGCGGGGGTGCTCACGAAGTGACCTTCCCCAATCGTACCCAAGTTCCCGAGCCG
Source organism: Camellia japonica (assembly GCA_030407325.1). Classification (NCBI taxonomy): domain Eukaryota; kingdom Viridiplantae; phylum Streptophyta; class Magnoliopsida; order Ericales; family Theaceae; genus Camellia; species Camellia japonica. The sequence continues at coordinate 100,439 of JAPPVO010006277.1, read as the reverse complement.
AGGCAACTTGGTGATGACGGACACGTGGCTTTGCACCGAGTCAGGGTTTCCTAAATTTCCCATTAAAAACATTTAGGTGGCGACTCTGTAATCTGGCGAAGCAGTCCATGTTTGGCACTTCTTTCAAAAAATCTGTTTTCAAAACGATTGCCGGATTTGGACTCTTTGTTCAAGATTAAGAACCGTGACATTTGAGTCCTTGAACTGTGGTGACGCCCAATATTGAACAGAACGGGACTTAACCCTCCCGGGGCGCGTTCGGGACGTCTACACACAGCCCTCTGTCTATGCATGCTATCTCCGTTTTCTGTTCGTCTCCGGTTCCGGAGGGTCTAGTGTCCGGTTGATTGAGGTTGCCCGAGGCTTGAAGGAGGGCAAAAGCTGCATCGCCATGATTCTGGCTGAGACGTTGCTGGGCTTAGACGCCTTTTATCGTCGAGAGACGATCCAGATTAGCAGGGAGTCCACTATTACTGCAGGTAATGTTTCCCACCCAATCTCACATTTATGTTTGCTCACATCACTCGGCCCTCAAGGCTTTTTCTCACAAAAACCCTTTTCCACTTTTTCTCTCATCGTACATCTCTCTATTCTTTATTCTCTCATTTTCTATCCCTCCCCAGGTGTGGTTGATGGATAAACTGCAGGTTGTGGACTCTTGTCCGGCATATTCAGCTCGCGGCTATTTCTTCAGGCAACGCCTAGTTGACGCCCTTGATGAGGGTTGGTGGTTCGAATGGATGTGCCGTTTGTCCGCAGACCGTATTGCTTGGCGGTGCCCTTGGCTCAACCTCCCAATGATGAGTTACAGCATGACCCGTCAACCCAGGATCCAATTGATTGGCTTGACTCACTGTGTTCTTCTATTTTCCATTCCGTATCCTGCGCCAGTTTGGTCATGATAGAAACTTGCCCGCCGGAAGGGATAGAGTACCCGGTTACATTCCCGATTCGAGGCGCACAGCTGGCCCGGTATGCCACAGCATGGAGGACGAGAGAACTCTGGCCCCCGCTTCCACTTCAGTTGCACTTTGTCTGATGAGTGCTTGGATTGGCTTAATGAAGAGCACAGGGGGGGCCACTTTGGCATCAGAGGCTTCGACCAGCTCTGGGAGGGGGCGCAGGGACATTTGACTTGACCATGCCCCGGATTTATTGCTTTATTAGTACTTTCAAGTTTTTTTTTTTTTTTATGAATGTAATAAAAAGCAACTTCGATTGTATGCAAGAGCAAGAGAACTCTATTTGAAATCAATGAAATTGAAGGTTGTGGTACTGAAAATTTTCCGTTTTGGTCCAGAAATGGTCTTGGTTGTAAAAAGATTTATTTGAACAAAGTCATCTTCATTAAAACTTTTCAAAACTATTTTCGATATGGATCAGAACTGGACACGCCTGAGATCTGTCGCTGAGATGCACAACCCCGGATCCTAGCAACTGGAAAGTTGCCCCTTGTTTGAACGGTACCGCGGCACTGTACGGCAACGGAAAGTTGCCCCTAGTCTGAAAAGCACTGTACCGGAGATTGCGATAAATGCTGATGGACAAAGATGACCAAGATGATCAAATGGACAGAGTTGATCGGGGAAGAGTTTATGGCTGAACTTCGGGACGAAGCTGCCTACGTATCCCAAAGATGGGAATCAAGCCTTACGTAGTTCAGGCTTGGGTTCACTCGAGTATTTTCACTCTCCTTTTGCGCTCTAACTTTTGCCAAGGCCGCCCTTTGCGGGTTTTCAACCTTGCGAGCTCAGTTTTTATATTTTCTTTTTTTTTTTTGTGCTCTGAATTTTGCCTAGGTCGCCCTTTCGGGTTTTCGGCCTAGCGAGCCTCTCAGGGGTAATATTTCTTCAACTTGTCCATGTTGATCGGTTGGGAGAACTCTAGGCCATCTAGGTCCATCAGAACCACAGCTCCACCTGACCAGATAGACTTGATGATATAGGGACCAGTCCAATTAGGTCTGAACTTGCCCCTTGGGTCGTGGATGGGAGCTCGGTTGTCTTTGAGTACCAAATCTCCTTCCTTCAAATTCCTGGACTTAACCTTCTTGTTGAAAGCCCGGGCGATTCTACGCTGATATCCTTGGACGTGGTACAGTGCTTTCAGTCTTCTCTCATCAAAGAGCATGAGTTCCTCGAATCTGCTCTGCTGCCAATCCGCCTCGGCTATTTGACACTCAGCCAATACTCGTAAAGACGGAACCTCAATCTCTATAGGTAGAACGGCCTCCATCCCATATACCAAGGAATACGGAGTCGCCCCGGTAGAAGTTCTAATTGACGTTCGGTAGCCCCACAGAGCAAACGGCAACTTATCTGGCCAGTCCCGATAGGTCTCCACCATCTTCTGCAGTATGTGTTTGATGTTTTTGTTGGCGGCCTCAACTGCTCCGTTGGTCTGCGGCCGATATGTGGACGACTTATGAAAAGCCACATTGTATTTCTCCAACAAATCAATCACCTCTTTCTTGAAGTGGGAACCATTGTCTGAAATGATCTCATTCGGGACTCCATAACGGCAGATAATGTTGTTTCTGATAAACTTTGCGACATGCGAAGCCTTCAACACGGCATAAGATTGGCCTCGACCCACTTTGTAAAGTAATCTATTGCTACCAAGATAAACTCATGCCCATTCGACCCTTTGGGGTAACAGCTCCAATCACATCAATCCCCCAAACTGAAAATGGCCATGGCGACGTCATGTTGTACAGCTTTGACGGCGGGATGTTCATGCGGTTTGCGTGAATCTGGCATTTGTGGCATCGCCGAACAAAGCCGATACAATCTTCCTCCATGGTAGACCAGTAGTAGCCTTGTCTGAGGATCTTTCGTGCCAGCATTACCCCATTCATATGTGCCCCACATTCTCCTCCATGGATGGCCTCCATCAGGCGCTTCGACTCTTCGGCTTCCACACACAGCTTGTGCATTCCCAGATGACCTCTTTTGTACAACTTACCCCCGCAGATGATAAACTGAACAGCCATTCTTCTAATTGCCCTTTTGTCCTTGGCATTTGCCCCTGGTGGATATGCCTCCTTCTCCAAGAAGTTCCATATGTCGTAATACCAAGGGTTGTTATCTTGCACTTCATCTATGGCAGAGATTGACTCGTAGGCAGGTGCAAATTTCTGGTCAATAATGACTGGACGCATCCGGACTCCAGATGGGATGTCTATCATGGAAGATAGAGTTGCTAGCGAATCTGCGAACCTGTTGTTCTCTCTTACTAGGTGAGTGAAACTTAGTTTCTCAAACCGAGGAATTAACAAATCCAAGGTCTGGTGGTAAACTATCATCTTTTCCTCCTTGACTTTCCAGTCTCCTTTAGCTTGAGACACAACAAGGTTCGAATCTCCAATGACGTCCAATCGTCTTGCCCCTAGTTCTAGGGCAGCTTCTAGACCGGCAATACATGCCTCATACTCTGCCTCATTGTTCGAGACTTTGAATCGAAGCTTGAATGCTAAAGGGATACGGGAATCGTCAGGCGCTATCAGCAACACCCCTATCCCATACCCGTATTGATTTGACGCTCCGTCAAAGTACATCGTCCAAGTTTCATCTTCGATGTGCAGAATGGCTTCATCTGGGAATAGGTACTCAACCGCTTCATCCCCTTCAACCGGTGGTCGGCAAGGAACTCTGCTACGCTCTCCTTTTACTGACTTGCGCGTCACATACTTGAGATCAAATTCGAAGAGCAACAGCAGCCAACGAGCTAGCCTACCCGTAAGTGCTGGTTTCTCGAAAAGATATTTGATGGGATCAAGTCGTGAAACCAACATTACAGAGTGAGCTAACAGGTAGTGCCGCAGCTTCCTGGTAGCCCATACCAAGGCCAAACAAGCCTTCTCCAGCGGAGTGTAGCGGGTCTCGTAATCCAGCATCTTCTTGCTCAGATAGTAGATGGCCCTTTCCACTTTATCTTCCGACTCTTGTGCGAGCATGCAGCCCATTGTAGTTTCAGTTACTGACAGGTACAATATCAACGGTTTTCCCGGCTTTGGTGGTGACAACACGGGTGGATTCTGTAGATATTCTTTAATCTGTTCAAATGCAGCTTGGCATCGGCCGTCCCATTGGAACTTCTTTCCTTTCTTCAGAAGACCAAAAAGTGGTTCACAAGTTAAGGTTAGTTTTGAGATAAACCGCCTTATGAATTGCACTTTACCCAGAAAGCCTCGCACCTCCTTTTCAGTCATTGGTGGTGGCATTTCTAAGATGGCCTTGATTTTGGAAGGGTCGACTTCGATGCCCCTTTGTGTAATCAGAAATCCCAGCATTTTTCCCGCTGTAACACCGAATGTACACTTCTGAGGATTCAGCCGCAGCCGAAATTCTCTGATCCTTTGAAAAAACTTTTGCAAGGCGGTGTAGTGGCCCTCTCTTTCTTTGGACTTGACAATCATGTCGTCCACGTACACCTCGACCTCTTTATGGATCATGTCATGTAATATTGTGGTTGCAGCCCGTTGATATGTAGCCCCAGCGTTCTTCAACCCAAATGGCATCACTCTGTAGCAATATGTACCCCACGGGGTGGTAAAAGCAGTCTTCTCCCGGTCTTCGGGTGCCATTACTATCTGATTATAACCTGAGAAGCCATCCATGAACGAAAGCAAAGCATGCCCCGCTGTGAAATCTACCAACTCATCGATATGCGGTAAGGGAAAGTCATCCTTCGGACTGGCTCTGTTCAAATCCCTGAAATCCACACATACCCGGATTCTGCCATCCTTCTTCGGCACTGGAACAATGTTGGCCAACCAAGTCGGGTATTCGGATACCAGCAGGAAGCCTGCGTCAATCTGCTTGGTGACCTCTTCCTTGATCTTAATGGCCCAATCAGGGCGGATCCTCCTGAGTTTCTGTTTGACAGGTCGGGCCTCGGGGTCAAGAGGGATCCGGTGCTGTACAATCTCAGGATCGATTCCAGGCATGTCTTCGTAGGACCACGCGAAAACATCTTTGAAATCTTTTAATAAAGCGACTAAGCGCTCGCGTTCCTCCGAAGACAACGTGGACCCGATCTGGACCAGCCGCGGGTCCTTCTCAGTACCAATGTTCACGGTAGTGATTTCATCAATTAAGGGTTTAACAAACCTCTCCTGCTCTTGTTCAATTAGTCGTTGCAAAAACGGAGGAATTTCGTCCTCGTCGTTTTCATCAAAATTTTGAAAGTCCTGATTTAAGCAATAAATCAAAGGCACAGAAAAGTACTCGGAAACCACATTCACCTCATTCTCATTAGATACTTCCAAACCGTCCAATTCTTCTGTTACAACAGACTCAAAAGAGAAAGAAAAAGACGACCTGGACAGGACTGTGGCATCCGGGTTATCACCCCCAGGAATACCGGACTCAGACTCAGACGAGCTGGAACCTGATTCCGACTCACAAGACTCGGTGGAATCAGATTCCGGCTCACTACCTGACCCGGTGCTGCTTGACAAAAATCCCTCCTCGTACTGCCAGGTGAGGGAGGGTGCGATGGATGCATCCAAAATAGCTGCTGGTAGGCCCGCGGCCGTTTCATCTCCGATCATGGACACCGAGGAGTTATCCCCCAAGCACAACTGGTCGATCAAAGGATCTGAAAGTAGACATGCCAGTGCTACCCCCATTTCAAACTCTATGCCCGCAGACTCTAACTCTTTGCTATGCTCATCCTCGACTATTGGGTCTGTCTGCCCTTCAGCAACATCATCCCCAAGCAACTGCAGGTCAAAGAAGATTTCGAACCCCGGCACGCGCTTCTTCTCTGCGTTCCACCACGGCTCCGGAAAACCACAGAATGGAAAGTCTTCCCCCTCCCGGACGAAGCGTCCGTTTAGGGTACCCCGAATGGGCCGATGCATCAATTCAAAGGGTTTCCCCGTCTGTTTTGCTCTGGCTCTTCCAGCCATCTCTTTTCCTTTCCTTACCCAATCTTCCTTGGTGGGCAAGTAACCCAAGCCGAAGGTATGGGGGTTGTGCGGCACTTCGGCCAATGCTGCAATGCCCTTACGGCCGCTCTTTCCTAATCCCATCCCGGGGATGTATTGGAGCTTGTTCATGAGATACACTGCTTGGACACTGACATATATCCCTCCATTAGCAGCCATGATATTCTGTACAACCTGAGCCTCGGCCAAGGTAAAACCTGATATGAACACATCCTCCATGCCATGCTCGATTTCTAGAACAGGCGTGGATACCTCTGGTGGTGGGTGGATTGATGAATTCCCAAAGACAATGGCTACTCCCTTCCCGTAGGGGTATTTCACCATTTGATGCAAAGTAGACGACACTGCCTTCACCTGATGCAGCCACGGCCGCCCTAAAAGCAAATTGAAGGTTGCAGGGACCTCTAAGACATGGAAATCTATCTCGTGCTGCCCCGGCCCAACCTTTGTCTGAACTTTAACTGTTCCCATCACTTCTCTACTTGTATTGTCATATGCCCGGATGACCTGGGCTGTTGGTACAAAATCCACGGTTTTCAAGCCAATCGCATATGCTGTCCTTGCTGGACAGACATTGATGGCAGACCCGGTATCAACAAGTACCACCGGTATCCACTTATTTCTACACTCCACGGAGATGTAGAGGGGTTTATTGTGATTTATGCCCTCGGGCGGAAGTTCTTTGTCTGAAAAGGTCAATGTCGGGGAACCTCCTCCCGGGAAAACCAGCCCAACCAGTTGCTCTGGTGTAGTTTCTATAGAGAGCTTGGCTTTATCCATGGCCGTCAAGACAGCCTGCCTATGTACACGTGAGGCCATGAGCAGTCCCCAGATGGAGATGTCTGCTTGTATCTTTTTTAACTGTTTGAGTACAGCCTCTTCTTCAAGCTGCTTCTCCTTTGCTTCTCAGCCTTCTATCCTTCCCGAGGCCTCCGGCTGATCTAAGTGTGGGGGTTTGAAATACCGCCCACTCCGCGTCATATGATCGACCTCTCCAAGGTACCAGGTGTCATCGGGTTGGTTGTTTCCCCAATCTTCGTCCGTATGGGCAAGACATAAGTCTTCATCTTCCCACCACATTCCATCAGCAGCTGACAGACATCTGTCCGGCCCTGGTATGACTGTTTTTGCGCTCGCGGCACTTTCCGTCCACATGCCCGCAACATTCTCGGTTCCTGTGCACACAGCAGTTTCAACTCCCACATGGGCCTTCGCCTTCCTGATTCTCTCAGAATTTTCAAAACTTACTTGTTCCGACATGACTGACTGCTCAATAATCCCTGTACTCAAAATACTCCAATCTCGGGCGAAATTCTTGACACCGGCGCCCTCCGGCGATGCACTCTGTTCTTCGACCTTTCCGGCCGTCACTGATATTCCCAATCCCGCTGAGCCCTGTTCTGACTGAAACTCTCCCATCGCGTCAGGTTGATCGTCTAACCACCCAGTAACTTCTGCTGAATCTTCATAACCGAACCATGCGACTGCCGCATCCTCTGGATCTTGGTCACTGTAAAACCGGAGATCGGCAAGGTCCTCCCCTACAGCTGTTATACCATCTGTTCCCTGTCCCAACCTATCTCCTTGGATTACACACAGTTCTCTTCCTATTGGAAGTTCCACAATTGGTGCATCCTGGCCTATCGATAAAATGTAGTCACCCGGACTATACGTTTTCTCAACACAAGTTCCAGATCCCGCAGACTCTGGCCCAACAATGCTCTTTTCCTTTGGGGTCTCCTCTCTCATGTTCTCAGTGATCACCACTGCTGGCTTAGGTTGGGTCATGGAGATGTCCATCATGCACAGATCGGTGCAATCGGGAAGAAGCACCTCCGGTTGAGGCAGGTGGGTAGGTGTGATATAGATACTAGGGTCGTAGGACACGGCCCCGGCATGGATGAAATTGAGTCTTTTGGGCGGTGGAGCTTGGTTATGTGTGGGGAGGGGATTTGTGGTAACATTGGGTTTCTCGGGAGGCAAGATCACCCCGTTATCGATGAGATCTTGAATCTCATGACGCAACCGGAAACACAGATCAGTGTCATGACCGTGCTGTTGGTGAAATGCACAATACTTGGCCGGGTTATGGGTAGGAGGGAGTTTTTCTGGTAGGGGCCGCGGCTCCAGGGGCTTCAGGTGCCCTTTTTTGATCAAAACCCCCAGAGCTTTGGATAGGGGCATATATAATGGGGCGAAGGTTCTGGTGTTTCTGGGTGGGTATTTGGTTGTTTGCGGGTTGCTTCCGGACGCGCCGGAGAATGGTGCAGCTGCCGTATTTCTTGGAGGGGGTGGCGGTGACCATGCTTACTTCGGTGGCTCTCGTGTAGTAGTGCCACTCGGGCCTGCATTGCTACCACGATTGAAAGTTCGTCGGGGTTGCTCCGGATTATCAATCAAGCCTTGCTTCAAGGCATCTTCAATCTGCACCCCCATCTCATGTAGGTCAGAAAAAGTAGGAAAGGGGAGTACTATCATCTTTTGCATCAACTTTGGCTGAAGATTGCGTACAATCATCCGAATCTGGTCTTTGTCCGTTGGCCTCAAGGTCATCATTGAAGCCTTGGCCCTCCATCTGGTTACGAACTCCGAAAAACTCTCCTTAGGCTCTTGCCTAGTCGTCTCGAGATCACGGGTTGTAATCTCAATCTGTGTATTGTATGAGTACTGTGCGATGAAGGCCTCAGCCGTTTCGTCCCAATACCTCTTAACGTCATCTTCCAGCTTGGCATACCATATGGCTGCCACACCTGACAGGGTCCGGCCAAATAAAGACAACTTCTGAAGCCTACTGAGGCCCATTGGCCTTAGGACATCTGAAAACAGTCGTAAGTGCACCATGGGGTCCCCGGACCCGTCAAATCGATCAACATGAGGCATTTTGAATCTGTCGGGCAGCGTCACAGCTGCATCGGTGTATCCATCTTCAATATCAGGGATAGTCTTGGTCCCTTGGGATCTCTTGAACAACTTTTCAAGCTTGCTCAACTTTAGTGCGGTGGGATCAGTTTCGAATTCAAAGGGAGAGTCCGGTAGGTTGGTGGGTGTTTTTGATAGCTGAGGTTGAATTTGAGGTAGGGTCGGAGGTGGGGGTAGTCCTGTGGGAAGTTCTGTATCAGTCTGAACATTGGCTATCTCCACGACATTAGGAACTCCTGGTGGGGGAGGAGCTTGATGCGAAGCGGATGCCCCGGTTTGCTGCTCTAGCCTGGCAATTGTCTCTACCTGTTCCCTCGCAACTGTGGCCTGTTGCCTGGCGAATTCTGCCTGATGGACGGCATCCTGCTGCATTGCTTTCATGCTTTCTTGAAGGTGGCGCACCATCTCCTCCAAACTAGCCATGCTATCCTGCTCTCGTTGAGTTACTGGTATATATTCTCTCTCTGTTGGTGACACAAAATCTTGATCCCTACTGAACACAGGTGGGGTAGATAAAGCCCTCTGAACTGACTGCTGTACTGATGTCCTCTGCCTGACTGACCTCCGTCTAGTAACCGGGGGTAGTGAGTAGTACACTGGTTGTCCGTCTATCAGATCCTCAGATCGAAGGAGTCGACGACCTCTAATCCAGGGTGCTTGGGGGATATCTATCGGGTCAGAAGCAATTGTGCTCAACTACCTAATAAAAAGGTAAATAAAGCGTATAAATAAACAGCAAATCGGACAGCATAACGGCATAAAATAAACAACACACGGTTGGATAAAACTTGATACACTGTTCCTCAAATACTGATTACTGTTTCTGAAGTATTGCCCCCAAGTCTGAATCTGGTACCCACAGATAACTGATTCCCCAAAATACTGTTACTGGTGCCCTCAGGTTGGATACCAAAACTTGCAAACTGATATGCGCATTTCCTGTAGAGATACACTCTAAAAGCACGTAGCATGTAAAAGAGAACCAATACACCCCTATGTTGGGGTAGGGTTTCCCTGTCCTATTTTGTCAGGAGCTAGGGTTTCACTATGCACGCAGCGGTTTCAAACAACCTATATCGGGTAAGCAACCTGTCCTAGTTTGGAATGGTCACTATGGATTTCGATATGCACTAGGTCGAATGGTCAAAAAGGGTGCCCCGGTAAAACCGGGGTTTGTGTTCCCATACTGGCAGAGCCCGCAACCGGTCAGCCTTATGGACATGCCTTGACAAGACAAGCCTCCGGCAAACCGCTCAGGAATAGCAGATGGCCAACACGGTGTCCTAGGCGCACCAATGCAAATGCAATGCAAAGAGACACATAAACGTAGTCAAAACAGGATATCCCGAGTTTGAGTCAAGCTCTCTAAAATCCCCAGCAGAGTCGCCAGAAACTGTAGACGCGCCCTTGGGGCATCACTCTACAGTTCGGACTCCCTTTGTTTTTGTTTTGTTGTGGTTCTTAATTTGAACCAAAGAGTCCAACTCTGGCAAATTGTTTTAGAAAACAGATTTTTTTGAAAAGTAGTGCCAAACATGGACTGCTTTGCCAGATACAGAGTCGCCACCTAAATATTTTTTTAAAATGGGAAATTTAGGAAACCCTGACTCGGTGCCGAAGGCCACGTGTCCGTCATCACCAAAGTTGTCTTGGCTCGGGAGCTTGGGTACGATCGCGGAAGGTCAGCTATGAGCACCCCCTTTCGCCCGGTCTGAAGACCGGCCTCTACTAACTGTGATATCTGATTTTGAAAACGTTACATGTTCTTATTCCGGTTATTAGCCTAGAATTACTACGTTATGCGCACAGCAAACAAGTATAGACCAAATCGCCTAAATTGGAATAAAACATTTCATGTTTGTTTTGAAAATGGTTTGCTACTCGCAAGTAGGCTAAAATGCAGGTTTTGCCACCCTTAAGTGGGCTTTTAGAAAAGACAGTTTTGCCACTATCTGGTGGGCTTAAAACTCACAGTTTTAATGCATTATTCCAATCTAGGTAATTTGACCTCCATCCACAGGCATTCAAGCAGTTATATCACATAAGCACTTAGCCTCATGGTAGTCATGCTATTATAGCAACACTCACACACATGTGATATGCTAAAGCATAAAAGCTCACCTAGTACTCCAAGCCAAAACAAAAACTAGTTAGTAATCATGTGCATGATCCTAGTTTAAGTGGCTAATGCAACACATACAGAGGTGCAGTTAGAGTAGGCTCGGTTATCCTAAGATGGCATGTGAAATGCTACAAGTAACAAATATTCAATTTGGAAATTGAAATACAATGCAGTTTGTATGATGTACCGAGCCCAGTGCATGTTAGACAAATGTATGGATGCACGCATGCTATCATATTGTATGCTAATTTAAATATGCCCTAATCTACCATCGTAAGCAGGTAAATAAAAGGGAAGAAAGAGATGGGGGTTGGAAGACATACACACACCCACACACACTTATTACAATTATGCTCTCGCACAGAGGGACCCAAAAGAATAATACAGTCCCAAAATAATACAGTCCAAATACAGAAGAAATTAATTATTACAGAAATTTCTAATCATCAAATTAATATTAACATAAAAGAAAGGGGCCCCAGCCCTGCCTCGGGATGTGCGAATGATGCATGCTCGAATCCGACTTGCCCGGAAACCCGCATCATGACACTGTTGCCTCTGCTTTTGCTGCCCTGCCTCTCTAGAAAACAGCCAAAGTCTCAGGACATGCTCCCCGGACACTGAGGATTATCATCGGCTGAATAGAATGCCCACCGGCCGTGTACAATAGTCACCGGCCATGAGTGAAGTTATCGGCACAAAATGTTTGCCGGTCGGCACCATATCCTGTCGGTCGGCACAAAATTCCCTTGAAGACTCCTTGAAGAACAAGTGATGTAGCCCTCCTCTAATGATCAAAACCATTCCAAAACCACCACAAACAACCCTCCAAGTCCCTCAATCTCGGAGCTAGGTGTAATAGTGTGTGTAATGGTGCAAAAGTAAGGTAAAACACACTATTTAGATCTAAAACACACACACAAGGATGAGAGAGATGGAAAATATAGAGAGAGGAAGTGTATCTCAGATATAGAGATATATGAGCTCTGGTTTTTATCTCTCAAATGGCCAACCCTTGACCAAGGGAGATGGATGATGCTTAAATAGGCAAAATCAAGCCAAGAAGCTTAGAGGCTAAGCAAAGGAAAAGGGTTCAAGGGGTGCAAAGGGGTCTTGGCTTCTTGGAGAAGCCAAGACAGCTGGCCAAGCTTCTTCAAGAAGCTTTGGCCAAAGGGTCAAGCTTCTAGAAGCTTGGAGGGTTCAAGGGTGCAAAGGGTGCAAAATGGTCACACTTGTGCACGGGGGAGTGTGATGGTGCATTCCAGCTGGCACAGCTGGCATGCACCATGTCTCAGGGGTTCAAAGGGTGCACGCCGGCCAGCCAAAAAGATCATCGGCACAAAAAAGTGCCGATCGGCATCATATAGTGCCGACCGGCCAAAGTTTTTTAGAAAACAGTGCCGATGGCCAAAAGGAAGTGCCGGTGGAGGGTGGGGGCAGCCGGTGGGATTCAGGGATGGCTAGCAAGCCTCCTCCTACCCTCAAATGCAAAAACACACAAGTCTTGGTGCAAAACCAAGCACAGAACAAGCCGGTTGAGAGGTCCTGAGGCACGATGCACAGCCGGGATCTTCGGGAACTCAAAACAAATACAATCATGGATAATCACCGGATGTTCAAGCGGTGACGTCCAAGTCTTGAGGACGGTCAAAAATGGGGTGTCTACAGCTACGTTTTGATCCGAGCATATTGAGTTTTGGAGCACTTTGGTTTTGGTCTTCTTCTCCATTCGAGCTCTAACTTTGAGGTAGGGATACCCTACTCCTCTTTATGAGCTTTGTCTTTAAATTTTAGCCTTGTGATATGTTGGGAGTTGTTGTGTGATTATAAGAAAGTTGGGTCTTTGAGCAATTTTACAAAAGATGGGGTTTTGTTTATATAAACCTATAGGCGTATTTGGCATAAGGGAAATGAGATCAATATTGGATTATTAGTGAAAATGGAACCTTAGGGTTGCGATGTTAATTGTGGGAAATTCCCTAATTACATTGATAAATTAATTGGTTTAATTAATTTGAAGAGAAGAAGAATTAAATTGAAAATGTTGAAATTGGATGTGTGTGGGATAAAATGGTGTAGTTAGATTCATTTGTCGCTCACCTAGTTGAAATGTTGATTATATATCCATTTGATGCATTTATTTTCGATATAGAAATAACTGCTTTGGGCTATCGGTGGAGGATAGTCTTGATTGTTGTAGACAATGCATGATGATTAGGCAAACTGGAACTAATCGATTGAGTATGCTATCGAATATAGCGATTGGAATAATACATTGACTTTATGTATTGATTGATTGTATATGATCTATGATTATATACATGTGTTGTATGGGAGGAGATAGGGGATGTACTCCACGGTTTAGGGGAAGATAGGGGATGGACTTCTAAACCGGATTTTGTGTGACATTGATACAACACTACAATGTGTATCAAGTGTTGATTATGGAAGTGTTCGAATTGATTTGATATAGCACTAAAATGTATATCGTTATCAATTGTGAAGTATAGAAGTGATTCTATGTTATGTTGATACAGCATCGAAATGTGTATCTTTCGTAAAGTATGGAAGTGGTTTATGTGTTATTGATACAGCATTAAAATGTGTATCCATCATGAATTTCGAAAGTGTTTTAAAGATGAGTCTCAATCTCATTAAGTTATTTGGCTAAGTGTTGAGCCTTGTTTTCAAACTCAAGTTGAAAGAAATGGGAAATGAAATGTAACATGGACTTAATGTCATGAAACCGGAATGTGATATAAGTGGATGTATCTGTGTTGACCATCTATCAACTGCTAATCTTTTAGTCATTGTTCATAGCTGGTTTAGTATATTTCTACTGGGCTGTGGCTCACCCTTTATGGGACATCATTTTCAGGTACAGGTAGCATGCCACCTCCAAGGTCATAGCTTGGGAGGCTAGAGGCAGGCAGACTTTTGTTGTTCTTGTTATCTTTTGATGTAATACATGTAAATTCAAGCCAAGGGCTTAATGTGTATTTGAGTTAGTACTCTTTTTTTTGTAACCAAGTGTTAACTTGGAAAGCTGTAAGCCCGTAGGGCATTTGCTTTTGTTGTTAACATGTATTACTTTTGTAATGAACTACTCTGATGAATGAAAAGGGTTTATTTCTTATATCAATGCATGTCAATATTGATGGGTTTAATGTTATTTTTTTGAGGGCGTTACAACTTGGTATCAGAGCGTACCGGGTTCGAATAGTTTGGGTACGTGGGAAGTGATTGATATCACAATAGGTTTGTCTCGCTTATTAGAGACTTAAGTGAAATGTAATGTGTTTATGTGATAACATGTTTATGTCACTATTTGGTATGGGATTTAATTTCTAGGATGTTGATTGGATCCTTGGGTTTCTGTGAGTCTTGTTGGAAAAACACTTGATCAATGCTGTTTCTAACCGGAACTCTAGTAACGCCTCGGGACTATCATTATCCGGAAATGAAATTCGTAATTACTTATGTGTTTATGTGCTTATGTGGAATGAATTACAGTTGTCCATGCATTAGGACACGAGTGTTATAGCTTCGGCACATTTGTGAATGTGCTAACGTTCTTCATTATCTTTATTAGGATGTCAGGACGAGGACATGGTGGTAGGCGAGGTAGGCCTAGGAGGCAGGAGATGCCTTTACCGGATGATATTCCGGCGCAGTAGGAGGGGATTGGCCAGGATAATGTGGCCGAGCCAGCAGGTCAGGAGGCTATGGGCGCTTTGGCCCGTGGGATAGCCGATGCTTTGAGGGAGTCTATGGGTATTCTCAGAGCTAAGAATCCAGTTCAGGCTCCAGTGCAGGCCCAGGTTGCTGAGGCAGGGCCTTCCTTCTTGAAGAGGGAGTTCTTCCGGTCTAACCCGGACGAGTTTGTTGGGGATCCAAAGGAGCCACTCAAGGCTAACGAGTGGTTGGAGCAGATGAGTAAGACGTTCGAGATGCTTGGCATCGAGGACGGGGCGTTGAAAGTGACCTTGGCATCTTTCCAGCTGAAGGGGGATGCGGGTCAGTGGTGGAAGTTCGTGAGGGGTCGTTTGGATGGCACTTGGGAGGCTTTTGTGGGTGCTTTCCAGGAGAAGTTCTTATCTCCAGCAGTCAGAGAGAAGCTGAGAGATCAGTTTTGTCAGCTTTTGCAGTTGAGTTCTTCAGTGGCCGAGTATGAGGCTACTTTTACTAGCTTGTCCAGGTTCGCACCTGAACTTGTGGCGTCCGAGGAACGCCACTGTATTGAGTTCGAGAAGAGGTTGAGGCGCGGCCTCAAGATGAGAGTTGGTGGTTCTATGATCCGAGACTATGGGCGCTTGGTTGATGCGGCAGCCCATATGGAGATCATGATGCAAGAGGAGGAGGGACAGAGGGGCTCCAAGAGGAGCCAGGATGGTCAGGGTGATGGCAGGAGACAGAGGGGTGCTAACCCTCAGCAGTCTCAGGGCGGTGTTGCTAGATCGACCTTTTCAGTGCCGAGTGCAGGCTCGGGGAGAGGTAATCAGAGAGATTTCACCTGTTACAAGTGTGGTCAGCTGGGCCACAAGGCTTCGGTTTGTCCATAGAGGGGATGAGGTCAGAGAGTTGCTTCATCTTCAGCTAGACCACAGAGTCAGAGTCAGAGCAGGGGCCAGCCCTTGTCTTGTTATCAGTGTGGTCAGGCGGGGCACCTGAAGAGGTTTTGCCCGCAGTTGAGTGGCACATCTGGTGCATCTAGGTAGAGACAGAGTCTACAGCCAGCTCAGTCAGTGCAGGCCTCGAGGGCCAATCAGGGGGCTTCATCGTCCCAGTCTGTATAGCAGTCGTATGCTCCGAGGGGTGAGCAGGTGGATTAGGGGCCTACTGGGTGCGTGTATGTTGTTACCGCGCAGGACCTGGTACCGGTCCCATCAGTTGTGAGAGATACTTTTCTGTTTTGTAACTCGGTTGCTAGGGTGTTGATTGATACGGGTGCATCTCATTCTTTTGTATCTGCTGCATTTGCTTCTGTATTGGAGTTGGAGTTGGCGCTATTAGCATCTCCTATTTGTGTAGTATCACTGTTGGGGGTGAATTAATTTTGAAACACGGATGTAGAGGTTGTGATATAGAGGTCGCCGACCATAGGCTTCCTTTTCCCTTTGTTGTTATGCTCATGAAGGGTTTTGATGTTATTTTGGGTATGGACTGGCTATCGTCATACCAGGCTGTTATTGATTGCTACCGCCAGAGGGTCACGGTTTGTACCTTGAGCGGGGAGCGTTTCCATTTCTTGGGGGATCGGGTTGGTAGTGTGTTGCCACCGGTGTATGATCCGCGAGGGCGGAGTGATCTTAGTGGTCTACTTGCTAGCTTTTTGAGTGGTGAGTGCGATGAGACCCAGATTGTTTTACCGAAAGTGGTTTGTGAGTATTCGGATGTTTTTCCCGAGGACCTCGTTGGTTTGCCTCCTCACCGTGAGATAGAGTTCTCCATTGATTTAGTGCCCGGCACGGCGCCGATTTCTATGGCACCTTACCGTTTTGCCCCAGCTGAGTTGAGTGAGTTGAAGATTCAGCTCCAGGAGTTGCTGGATAAGGGCTTTGTTCGCCCTAGTGTTTCGCCGTAGGGAGCACCGACCCTCTTTGCTAAAAAGAAAGATGGTCCCCTTAAGACTTTGTATCGACTACCGGAAGTTGAATCGGGCTACGGTCAAGAATAAGTACCCTATGCCCCGTATAGATGATCTGTTTGACCAGTTGAAGGGTTCCCGTTGTTTCTCTAAGATAGACTTGAGATCGGGTTACCATCAGTTGAGGGTCAGGGAGGAGGATATTCCGAAGACGGCATTCCGTACGCGGTATGGCCATTATGAGTTTCTGGTGATGCCATTTGGGCTCACCAATGCACCGGCAGTTTTTATGGATTTGATGAACCGGATCTTCCAGGAATTCGGAGATCGTTTTGTAGTCGTCTTTGTGGACGACATTCTTATCTATTCACCTTCGGAGGAGGAGCATGAAGAACACTTGAGAGTGGTGCTTGAGTTGCTTAGAGCCCATAGGCTGTATGCCAAGTTTGGGAAGTGTGAGTTCTGGCTAGGAGAAGTCAAGTTCTTAGGCCATGTAGTATCCGGGGAAGGGGTGTCTGTTGATACATCCAACATAGAGGCAGTGCAAGATTGGGCACAGCCTAAGAGTACGTTTGAGATCCACAGTTTTCTGGGATTAGCTGGGTATTACCGCCGGTTTGTGAAGGATTTCTCTAGGTTAGCTTCACCGTTGACTAGATTGACTCGGAAGGGAGTCAAATTCGTATGGGGTGAGACTTGTGAAAAGTCGTTCCAAGAGCTGAAAGTTAGATTGACCACCGCTCCGGTTTTGATTATTCCGGAGAGAGGGTTGGGTTATGCGGTTTATTGTGATGCCTCACGAGAGGGTTTGGGTTGTGTGTTGATGCAAGAGGGAAAAGTGGTTGCCTATGGCTTACGTCAGTTGAAAATACACGAGAAGAATTACCCTATACATAACCTAGAGTTAGCGGCAGTAATCTTTGCCTTGAAAATCTGGAGGCATTACCTTTATGGTGAGAAGTTCGAGGTGTTCTCTTACCATAAGAGTTTGAAGTATCTGTTTACACAGAAAGACTTAAATCTGAGGCATAGAAAGTGGATGGAGTTCATTGAGGACTACGATTTTGAGTTGCACTATCACCAGGGAAAGGCTAATGTTATGGCCGATGCACTTAGTAGAAAATCCATTAGTGATGTAGCTTGTATAGCCATCCGGGAATGGGAGATGTTGGGGGCGCTTGGCGAGTTTGATTTGCTTCTGGGCGAATCCGTTGAGGCTGCGACCTTGTTTTCTGTTGTTACGCAGCCTACACTTGTGACTAGAGTGTTAGAGGCACAGAGAAGTGACCTTGAGGTAGAATCCCTACGAGAGAAGACTTCCAGTGGGAAGGTTGAGAAAGGTTTGACGGTGTATCCCGACCTGAGTGTGAGATACTGAGACCGTTGGTTTATACCGGAGTCTTGCCGAGAGGAGGTACTCTGAGAGTTTCACCATTCACGCCTTGCGGTGCATCCGGGAGGCACCAAGATGTATCGTGATTTGGGGCGCCAGTTTTGGTGGAGGGGCATGAAGAGAGACGTGGCGGTTTTCGTATCGAAGTGCTTTACTTGTCAGCAAGTGAAGGCCGAGCATCAGAGGCCAGCGGGTTTGTTGCAACCCTTGCCTATTGCCGAGTGGAAGTGGGAGCATGTCACTATGGACTTCGTTGTAGGTCTTCCGAAGACTCAGCGGGGTAGTGATGCTATTTGGGTGGTTGTAGACCGGTTGACTAAGTCGGCGCACTTCATTCCTATGCGCGTGAGAGATTCGGTAGATCATCTTGCCAACTTGTATATTCGGGACATAGTGAGGTTACACGGGGTCCCAGTGACGATCGTCTCAGATAGAGACCCTCGTTTTACTGCTAGGTTATGGCAGAGTTTGCAGAGTGCCTTGGGTACTAAGTTGACCTTCAGTACGGCTTACCATCCTCAGACTGACGGGCAGTCCGAGCATACTATTCAGATCCTTGAGGATATGCTTCGGGGTTGTGTCCTTGATTTTAGTGGGACGTGGGAGAGGCACTTGCCTTTGGTGGAGTTTGCCTACAACAACAGTTACCAGTCTAGCATCGGTATGGCACCGTTTGAGGCCTTGTATGGCCGACCATGTAGGTCTCCAGTTTGTTGGGCCGAGGTGGGTGATGCATCTTTGTTGGGCCTGGAGTTGGTGAGGGAAACGACGGAGAAAGTTGAACTTATCCGTAGGAGGCTTGTTACAGCCCAGAGTCGTCAGAAATCTTATGCCGACCGTAGGAGGCGACCTTTGGTCTTTGAGGTGGGTGATCATGTCTTTCTAAAGATATCACCTAGGCGGGGATTGATGAGGTTTGGGAAGAGTGGGAAGTTATCCCCTCGGTTTATTGGTCCTTTTGAAATCCTCGAGAGGATTGGCGAGGTTGCCTATCGTTTAGCTTTGCTGCCGCAGTTGTCCGGAGTTCATGACGTGTTTCATGTGAGTATGCTTCGGAAGTACGAGCCGGATCCGTCCCATGTGTTGGATTGGGCCGATTTGGAGGTAGATGAGGATGCCTCGTATGAGGAGAGACCGGTTCAGGTCTTGGATAGGCGGGATCAAGTCTTGCGAGGTAAGATCATTCCCTTGGTAAAAGTCTTGTGGAAACATCACGGAGTGGAGGAAGCCACTTGGGAACGTGAGTTGGAGGTCTAAGAGAAATATCCGGATCTATTTGTGGATGTTTGAGCATATATTGTATATTTTGCTGAATTGTTGAACCTTAAGAGTATTGAATATATCTTAGGTTATAAAACATGGTTTATGTTTTGATTTACTGGAAGTATTTTGAAACTTGCCTCAAAATGGAAGTTTGATATAACATTGCATGTGTTGAGTATTGTAGAATTGGAAATGTATCATGAACATTAGTTATGATATGAAATTATTGAATTGGAAAAGAAATGCATGTTGAATGTATTGTAGGAGTGGAAATATATCATGAATGCTGAATATGATATAGAATTGTGAAACATGTGTGTGGAAATTGTTGAATTTCAGGGAAAGCATGTTGTTGATACACATTGAGATATGTGGTAAATTGCCTCTTGAATAAGAGATGGATTGACTGGTAATGGGTCGGGTTGTTTAACACGGGGTTGTAATACTGTTGAAAACGGAGAAAAACTTGTTTTTGAAAACTTGTGCTTAATTTCGGGGATGAAATTCTTTAAAGGGGGGGAGGTTATAGCGATCCCGGGTTTTACCCCTTGTGTACAATGATCCGGGCTTGTCTCTGTGGACGTTGGTAGTTACTTATATCTTGTTTGCATCCTTTCGTACCTTGTATTTGAGTTTTACGATGTGTTGGGCATGTTTCGAGCAGGTGGGTTGAGCCTTGGTCTAATTTCTTGTTGCCCAGTTTTTGGTCGTTCCGCTCGAGCGGGTCTTCCTACGCTCGAGCGGGGTTTACACCCTTCTAGCTTCTTGTGTCCTGCAAAACTTCTGCAAGTGTGATTTCTACGCTCGAGTGGGTTTCCTACGCTCGAGCGGGTTGCGCTCGAACGGGCTTGTTGGCGCTCGAGCGGGTAGTACTTTTTTGGTGAAAGTTTTGGGATGGGATAATCCACGCTCGAGCGGACTGGTTTTTCGCGCTCGAGCGGATATGTTTCACTCTTGTGTCTTGGCGCTCGAGCGGGCATTCTTGCGCTCGAGCGGACCCAGATTTTTGTTCTTAACGCTCGAGCGTTGTGTTTTCCGCTCGAGCGGACCTGCCATATATCAGATTGCAGTTAGGCATTTTTGAATCACTTTTTGCATTCACTCTCTCTCTCTTACTTTCTAAAAAGATATTTTGAGAGCTCCTCTCTCTAGAAACTCCCTTCCCTCTAGGGTTTGATCTAGTTAGAGTGTTCTCCTCACCTTCGTCCTTTACAAAAGTGGTGTTGATCGTCAAGGGCTACGTTTCGATCCGAGCATATTGAGTTTTGGAGCACTTTGGTTTTGGTCTTCTTCCCCATTCGAGCTCTAACTTCGAGGTAGGGATACCCTACTCCTCTTTATGAGCTTTGTTTTAAAATTTTAGCCTTTTGATATGTTGGGGGTTGTTGTGTGATTATGAGAAAGTTGGGTCTTTGTGTAATTTTACAAAAGATGGAGTTTTGTTTATATAAACCTATAGCGTATTTGGCATAAGGGAAATGAGATCAATATTGGATTATTAGTGAAAATGGAACCTTAGGGTTGCGATGTTAATTGTGGGAAATGCCCTAATTACATTGATAAATTAATTGGGTTAATTAATTTGAAGAGAAGAGGAATTAAATTAAAAATGTTAGAATTGGATGTGTGTGGGATAAAAGGGTGTAGTTAGATTCATTTGTCGCTCTCCTAGTTGAAATGTTGATTATGTATCCATTTGATGCATTTATTTTCGGTATAGAAATAACTACTTTGAGCTATCGGTGGAGGATAGTCTTGATTGTTGTAGACAATGCATGATGATTAGGCAAACTGGAACTAATCGATTGAGTATGCTATCGAATATAGCGATTGGAATAATACATTGACTTTATGTATTGATTGATTGTATATGATCTATGTTTATATACATGTGTTGTGTGAGAGGAGATAGGGGATGTACTCCACGGTTTAGGGGAAGATAGGGGATGGACCTCTAAACCGGATTTTGTGTGACTTTGATACAACACTACAATGTGTATCAAGTGTTGATTATGGAAGTGTTCGAATTGATTTGATATAGCACTAAAATGTATATCGTTATCAATTGTGAAGTATAGAAGTGATTCTATGTTATGTTGATACAGCATCGAAATGTGTATCTTTCGTAAAGTATGGAAGTGGTTTATGTGTTATTGATACAGCATTAAAATGTGTATCTATCATGAATTTCGAAAGTGTTTTAAAGATGAGTCTCAATCTCATTAAGTTATTTGGCTAAGTGTTGAGCCTTGTTTTCAAACTCAAAGTTGAAAGAAATGGGAAATGAAATGTAACATGGACTTAATGTCATGAAACCGGAATGTGATATAAGTGGATGTATCTGTGTTGACCATCTATCAACTGCTAATCTTTTAGTCATTGTTCATAGCTGATTTAGTATATTTCTACTGGGCTGTGGCTCACCCTTTATGGGACATCATTTTCAGGTACAGGTAGCATGCCACCTCCAAGGTCATAGCTTGGAAGGCTAGAGGGAGGCAGACTTTTGTTGTTCTTGTTATCTTTTGATGTAATACATGTAAATTCAAGCCAAGGGCTTAATGTGTATTTGAGTTAGTACTCTTTTTTTTGTAACCAAGTGTTAATTTGGAAAGCTGTAAGCCCGTAGGGCATTTGCTTTTGTTGTTAACATGTATTACTTTTGTAATGAACTACTCTGATGAATGAAAATGGTTTATTTCTTATATCAATGCATGTCAATATTGATGGGTTTAATGTTATTTTTTTGAGGGCGTTACATATTGGAAATTAAATAAAAAAAGAAGTTGAATAGAAAAGGAAATTGGATAAAAACAAAAATGGAAGTTGCATAAGATTAACAATCGAAGTTCATTCAAGAAACTACTATACCTTAACGATCTATTTGGAAATTAAATATAGAAACAAAAATGGAATTTGCATAAGATTAACAATGGAAGCTCATTGAAGAAACCACTATACCTTAACGATCTATTTGGAAATTAAATAAATAAGGAAGTTAAATAGAAAAGGAAATTGAATAAAAATGAAAGTTTCATAAAATTAAAATTAGAAGTTCATTCAAGAAACCACTATACCGTAACGATCTATTTGAAAATTAAATAAAAAATGAAATTGAATAGAAAAGGAAATTGAATACAAATGGAAGTTGAATAAAAATAAAAATGGAAATTCATTCCAGAAACCACTATACCTTAACAATCTATTTGGAAATTAAATAAAAAAGGAAGTTTAATAGAAAAGGATATTGAATAAAAATTGAAGTTGAATAAAATTAAAAGTGGATGTTCATTCAAGAAACCACTATACCTTAACGATCTATTTGGAAATTAAATAAAAAAGGAAGTTGAATAAAAATGGAAGTTGAATAAAATCGGAAGATGAATTAAATAAAAAATGGAAGTTGAATAGAAATATAAATGGAAGTTGCATAAAATTAACAATGGAAGTTCATTCAATAAACCAGTATAACTTAACGATCTATTTGGAAATTGAATAAAAATGGAAGTTGAATAAAAATAAAAATGGAAGTTGTATGAAATTGAATAAAAATAAAAATGGAAGTTGAATAAAAATGGAAGTTGAGTAAAAATAAAAATGGAAGTCGCATAAAATAAAAAATGAAAGTTTATTCAAAAAAACCACTATACCTTAACGATCTATTTGGAAATTAAATAAAAAAGAAAGTTGAATAAAAATGGAAGTTGAATAAAATCGGAAGATGAATTAAATAAAAAATGGAAGTTGAATAGAAATATAAATGGAAGTTGCATAAAATTAACAATGGAAGTTCATTCAATAAACCAGTATAACTTAACGATCTATTTGGAAATTGAATAAAAATGGAAGTTGAATAAAAATAAAAATGGAAGTTGTATGAAATTGAATAAAAATAAAAATGGAAGTTGAATAAAAATGGAAGTTGAGTAAAAATAAAAATGGAAGTCGCATAAAATTAAAAATGAAAGTTTATTCAAAAAAACCACTATACCTTAACGATCTATTTGGAAATTAAATAAAAAAGAAGAAGCTAAACAGAAAAGGAAATTGAATAAAAATTGAAGTTGAATAAAACTAACAATGGCAGTTGCATAAAATTAAAAATGGAAGTTCATTTAAGAAACCACTATACCTTAACAATCTATTTGGAAATTAAAAAAAAAAAAAAAGGAAGTTGAATAGAAAACAAAATTGAATAAAAATGCAAGTTGCCTAAAATTAAAAATTGAAGTTCATTCAATAAACCACTATACCTTAACGATCTATTTGGGTATTAAAGAAAAAAGAAAGTTGAATAGAAATGGAAGTCGCATAAAATTAACAATGGAAGTTCATTCAAGAAACCACTATACCTTAATGAATTATTTGAAAATTAAATAAAAAAAGGAAGTTGAATAGAGAAGAAAATTTAACAAAAAATGTAGTTGAATAGAAATTGAATAGAAAATGAAATTGAATAAAAATAAAAATGGAAGTTGCATACAATTAAAAATGGAAGTTTATTCAAGAAACCACTATATCCTAACGATTTATTTGGAAATTAAGTAAAAAAAGAAGTTAAATTGAAAACAAAATTGAATAAAAATGGAAGTCGCATAAAATTAACAATGGAAGTTCATTCAAGAAGCCACTATACCTTATCGATCTATTTGGAAATTAAATAAAAAAACAAATTGAATAAAAACGGAAGTTGAATAAAAATAAAAATGCAGTTGAATAAAAATGCAAGATGAATAAAAATAAAAATGGAAGTTGCATAAAAATAAAAATGGAAGTTGCATAAAAATAAAAATGGAAGATGTATAAAAATGGATGTTGCATATAATTAAAAATGGAAGTTGAATAGAAAAAGAAATCGAATAAAAAAGGAAGTTGAATACAAAAGGAAATTGAATAAAAATGGAAGTTGAATAAAATTAAAAATGAAAGTTGAATAAAATAAAAATGGAAGTTGAATAAAATTAACATTTTTAATTTTATGCAACTTGCATTTTTATTCAATTTCCTTGTCCATTGTTAATTTTAGGCAACTTTCATTTTTATTCGATTTCTTTTTCTATTCATCTTCCATTTTTAATTTTATGCAAATTCCATTTTTATTTTTATTCAACTTCCATTTTTATTTTATTTCCAAATAGATATTTAAGGTATAGTGGTTTATTGAATGAACTTCAATTTTTAATTTTATACAACTTCCATTTTTATTTTTATTCAACTTTCATTTTTATTTTTATTCAACTCTATTTTTATTCAATTCTATTTTCTATTCAACTTCCATTTTTAATTCAAGAAACCATTATACCTTAGCGATCTATTTGGAAAGTAAATAAAAATGGATGTTTCATAAAATTAAAAATGGAGGTTGCATAAAATTAAAAATAGAATTTGCATAAAATTAACAATTGAAGTTGATTCAAGAAACCACTATACCTTAACGAATTATTTGGAAATTAAATAAAAATGGAAGTTGCATAAAATTAAAATGGAAGATGAATAAAAATAAAAATGGAAGTTGCATAAAATAATAATGGAAGTTCATTCAAGAAACCATAGGGTTTTTATTTCCTATTCTATTTTTATTTTTATTCCATTTTTATTTTTATTCAATTTCCTATT
The DNA here is from genome assembly GCA_030407325.1 of Camellia japonica. NCBI lineage: Eukaryota > Viridiplantae > Streptophyta > Magnoliopsida > Ericales > Theaceae > Camellia > Camellia japonica. Next base: position 75,586 of record JAPPVO010006277.1, on the reverse strand, counting down.
CTATTCAACTTCATTTTTTTATTTCCTTTCCAAATAGATCGTTAAGATATAGTGGTTTCTCGAATGAACTTCCATTTTTATTTTTATTGAACTTCCATTTTTATTTTTATTCAACTTCCATTTTTATTTGTATTCAACTTCCATTGTTATTCAACTACCATTTATATTTAATTTCCAAATAGATTGTTAAGGTATAGTGGTTTCTTGAATGAACTTCCAATGTTAATTTTATGCAACTTCCATTTTTATTTTTATTCAACTTCCATTTTTATTTTTATTCATCTTCAATTTTTATTCAATTTCCTTTTATATTCAACTTCATTTTTTTATTTAATTTTCAAATAGACCATTAAGGTATAGTGGCTTCTTGAATGAACTTCCATTTTTTTTTTATTCAACTTCCATTTTTATTTGTATTCAACTTCCATTGTTATTCAACTACCATTTATATTTAATTTCCAAATAGATTGTTAAGGTATAGTGGTTTCTTGAATGAACTTCCAATGTTAATTTTATGCAACTTCCATTTTTATTTTTATTCAACTTCCATTTTTATTTTTATTCATCTTCAATTTTTATTCAATTTCCTTTTATATTCAACTTCATTTTTTATTTAATTTTCAAATAGACCATTAAGGTATAGTGGCTTCTTGAATGAACTTCCATTTTTATTTTTATTCAAGTTCCATTTTTATTCAATTTTCTTTTCTATTCAACTTCCTGTTGTATTTAATCTCCAAATAGATCGTTAAAGTATAGTGGTTTTTTGAATGAACTTCCATATTTATTTTTATGCAACTTTCATTTTTATTTTATTCAACTTCATTTTTATTCAATTACCTTTTCTATTCAACTTCCTGTGTTTTTTAATTTCCAAATAGATCGTGATGGTATAGTGGTTTCTTGAATGAACTTCGATTTTTATTTTATGCAACTTCCATTTTTATTTTTATTCAACTTCCATTTTTATTTTTATTCCTTCCTATTCAACTTCCTTTTTTATTTAATTTCCAAATAGATCGTTAAGGTATAGTGATTTTTTGAATGAACTTACATTGTTAATTTTATGCAAATTCCATTTTTATTTTTAGTCAACTTCTTTTTTTATTTAATTTCCAAATAGATCGTTCAGGTATAGTGGTTTTTTGAATGAACTTCCATTTTTAATTTTAGGCAACTTCCATTTTTATTTTTATTCAAATAAATCGTTAAGGTATAGTGGTTTATTGAATGAACTTCCATTGTTAATTTTATGCAACTTCCATTTTTATTCAATTTCCATTTCTATTCAACTTCCTTTTTTATTTAATTTCCAAATAGATTGTTAATGCATAGTGGTTTCCTGAATGAACTTCCAATTTTAATTTTATGCAACTTCCATTTTTATTTTTATTTATCTGCCATTTTTATTCAATTTCCTTTTCTATTCAACTTCCATTTTTATTCAACTTTCTTTTTTATTTAATTTCGAAATAGATCGTTAAGTTATAGTGGTTTATTGAATGAACTTCTATTTTTATTTTTATGCAACTTCCATTTTTATTCAATTTTGTTTTCTATTCAACTTCTTTTTTTATTCAACTGCCAAATAGATCATTAAGATATAGTGGTTTCTTGAATGAACTTCCATTTTTAATTTTATGCAACTTTCATTTTTATTCAACTTCCATTTTTATTCAACTTCCATTTTTAGTTTCCAAATAGATTGTTAAGGTATAGTGGTTTCTTCAATGAACTTCCATTTTTAATTTTATGGTATAGTGGTTTCTTGAATGAACTTCCAGTTTTATTTTTACTCAACTTCCATTTTTATTAAATTTCCTTTTCTATTTTTATTCAATTTCCATTTCTATTGAACTTCCTTTTTTCTTTAATTTCCAAATAGATAGTTAAGGTATAGTGATTTTTTAACTGAACTTCCAATGTTAGTCTTATGCAATTTCCATTTTTATTTTTATTCAACTTCCTTTTTTTATTCAATTTCGTTTTTTATTCGAGTTCATTCAACTTCCTTTTTTCTTTAATTTCCAATAGATCGTTAAGGTATAGTAAAAAAAGAAATTAAATAAAAATGGAAGTTCATTTCAAGAAACCATTATACCTTAACGATCTATTTGGAAATTAAATAAAAAAACAAGTTGAATACAAAAGGAAATTGAATAGAATTAACGAAATGGAAGTTGAATTAAGTAAAAATAAGTTGAATAGAAAAGGAAATTAAATATAAAAAAAAGGAAAGTTGAATAGAAAATAAATTGAATAAAAATGGAAGTTGCATAAAATAAAAATGGAGGTTGAATAAAATTAAAAATGGAAGTTGAATAAAATTAAAAATGCAAGTTGCCTAAAATTAACAATGGAAGTTAATTCAAGAAACCACTATACCTTAACGATCTATTTGGAAATTAAATAAAAAAGGAAGTTGAATAGAACAGGAAATTGAATAACTATGGAAGTTGAATAAAAATAAAAATGGAAGTTGCATAAATTAAAAATGGAAGTTTGTTCAAGAAACCACTATACCTTGACGATCTATTTGGAAATTAAGTAAAAAATGAAGTTGAATAGAAAATGAAATTGAATAAAAATGGAAGTTGAATACAAATAGAATGGAAGTTCATTCAAGAAACCACTATACCTTAACGATCTATTTGGAAATTAAATATAAAAGGAAGTTAAATAAAAAAGAAAATTGACTACAAAAGGACATTGAATCAAAATGGAAGTTGCATAAAACTAAACATGGAAGTTCATTCAAGAAACCAATATACCTTAATGTTCTATTTGGAAATTAAATAAAAAAGGAAGTTGAATAGAAAACAAAATTGAATAAAAATAAAAATTGAATGAAAATATAAATGGAAGTTGCCTAAAATTAACAATGGAAGTTGAATAGAAATGGAAATTCAATTTTTATTTTTATTCAACTTCAATTTTCATTCAATTTCCATTTCTATTCAACTTCCTTTTTTTAGTAAACTTCCTTTTTTATTTACTTTCCAAATAGATCGTTAAGGTATAGTGGTTTCTTGCATGAACTTCGATTTTTATTTTGTGCAACTTCCATTTTTATTTTTATTCAAATTCCATTTTTATTCCGCTTCCTTTTCTATTCAACTTCCTTTTTTATTTAATTTCCACATAGATCGTTAAGGTATAGTGGTTTCTTCAATGAATTGCCATTTCTATTCAATTTCCTATTCTATTCAACTTCATTTTTTATTTGATTTCCAAATAGATCGTTAAGGTAGAGTGATTTCTTGAATGAACTTCCATTTTCAATTTTTATTCAACTTCAATTTTTATTCAATTTCTTTTTTTATTAAATTTTCAAATAGACCGTTAAGGTATAGTGGTTTCTTCAATGAACTTCCAATTTCATGTTCTATTCAACTTCCGATTTTATTCAATTTCCTTTTCTATTCAATTTCCTTTTTTATTTAATTTCCAAATAGATTGTTAAGGTATAGTGGTTTCTTGAATGAACTTCCATTTTTAATTTCATACAACTTCAATTTTTAATTTTATCCAATTTCCTTTTTTATTCAACTTCTTTTTTTATTCAACTTCCATTTCTATTCAACTTCCTTTTTTATTTAACTTCCATTTATATTTTATGCAACTTCCATTTTTAATTTTATGCAACTTCCATTTTTATTTTTATGCAACTTCCATTTTTATTCGATTTCTTTTTCTATTCAACCTCATTTTTTTATTTAATTTCCAAATAAGTCGTTAAGGTATAGTGGTTTCTTGAATGAACTTCCATTTTTTATTTTATGCAACTTCTATTTTTATTCAATTTCCTTTTCTATTCAACTTCTTTTTTTTTTATTTAATTTCCTTTTTTATTCAACTTTCATTTTTATTCAATTTCCCTTTCTATTGAACTTTCTTTTTTAATTTTTATTTATCTTGCATTGAAACCACTATACGTTATTTTCTATTCAACTCCCATTTTTATTCAATTTACTTTTCTATTCATCTTTCTTTTTTATTTAATTTCCAAATAAATCGTTAAGGTATAGTGGTTTCTTGAATGAACTTCCATTTTAATTTTATGCAACTTTCATTTTTATTTTTCTTCAACTTCCATTTTTATTTAAATTTCCTTCTCTATTCAAGAAAAAGAAGTTCAATAGAAAAGGAAATTGAATAAAAATGGAAGTTGCCTATAATTAAAATGAAAGTTACTTTTTTATTCAATTTCCATTTTTATTCAACTTCCTTTTTTGTTTAAATTCTGAATAGATCGTTATGGTATACTAGTTTCTTGAATAAATTCCATTGTTAATTTTATGCAACTTCCATTTTTATTTTATTTTCAAATAGATCGTTAAGATATAGTGGTTTCTTGAATGAACTTCCATTTTTATTTTTATGCAATTTCCTTTTTTATTTATTCAACTTCCATTTTTGTTCAATTAACTTTTCTATTCAACTTCCTTTTTTATTTAATTTTCAAATAGACCGTTAAGGTATAGTGGTTTTGGAATGAACTTTCATTTTTATTTTTATTCAGCTTCCATTTTTATTTTTATTCATATTCAATTTCCTTTTCTATTCAATTTCCATTTTCATTTAAGAAACCACTATACCTTAAACATCTATTTGGAAATTAAATAAAAAAGGAAGTTGAATAAAAACAAAAATGGAAGTTGAATAAAAATAAAAATGAAAGTTGCATAAAATTTAAAATGGAAGTTCATTCAAAAAACCACTATACCTTAACTATAGCGATCCCGGTTGCCCCTTTACTGTTCAGTTGTTTTTCGGACTCGGTTCCGTGGAGTTGGTGGTTGTATTTGTCTTGTTGTCATCCTTTAAATCCATTTGTTTGAGTTTTAGGATGTGTTGGGTTTGGTTGTTACAGGTTGGTAGAGCTTTGGCTCCCATTGTTGTTGCCCAGTTTTTTTTGAATGGTCCGCTCGAGCGGGTCTTCCTGCGTTCGAGCGGGGTTTATACCCTTCCAGCATTTCGTGTCCTTGCAAAACTTCTGCAGGTGTGTTTTCTACGCTCGAGCGGGTTTTCAACGCTCGAGCGGGCCTTTTGGCGCTCGAGCGGGTAGTTCTTTTTCTGAAAAGTTCTGGGGGATGAAAATCTACGCTCGAGCGGATATGTTTTGCTTTTGTTTCTTGGAGCTCGAGCGGGCCTTCTTGCGCTCGAGCGGGTCCAAATTTGTGTGCTTGACGCTCGAGCGGGTCATGCGTAGATGAGTTATCCGCTGGGTGATTTTAAATCACTTTTCACTTTTCTTTCTCTCTCTTACTTTTTCAAAAAGCCATTTTTGAGAGCTCCTCACTCTAAAACCTAACTTCTCTCTAGGGTTTGATCTAGTAGGAGTGTTTTCCTCACCTTGGGCCTTTGTAAAAAGTGTGTTGATCGTCGAGGGCTTCGTTTTGATCCAAGAAATTTCAGATTTGGAGCACTTCTGAGTTTTGCTCTTCTTCTCCTTGGGTTCTACATTTGAGGTAGGGATTTCCTTGATTCTTTTTCAATACTTCGTCTATAGATAGACATGTGGTAGCTTTGTATTGCATGAAAATCATATCCACGTTGGATTTGTTTAAAATCATGAGGAGAACCTAGGGTTGGTTGTTTGAAAATAGTTATTTTATCATTGATGGTTGTTTTGGGCTAATTGGAGTGTGAATTAGCATGTTGTGGTTGAAAGAAGAAAAAGCCCTAAATTATATTTTGATTTTGGTAAATTAAAATGGAGGGTAGTTAACCTATGTTGTAAATCTCTATTGTTAATATACGTTGGGTGAAAGTGTTAATGCCTAAGGGGTTAACTTTGGCTTTGGAATGTTTTGAAATGAATGTAGTGGACTAATGTGAGCTATGGCTTTATTATCAACGGAAATGGTTTTGTAAAACAAAAGGAATGGAATTGGTTTTGTGGAAACAAAAGGGATGGAGTTGGTTTTGTGAAAACAAAAGGAAATGGAATTTGTTTTGTGAAATGAGAAAAGTATCTTTGATATAAGTATGAAAATTGGATTGTTGTTTCCTGAGTGTTAAATACACACACGTGGGGGTTGTATCTTTAACTACCGTGTTACTGTTGTTGTTGGGTTTGGTGATCTCATGATAATTGAGTCTGTTAATAGATGTACAATATACATACATCTAGAGGTTTTGCCTTTGGTCATCGGTGGAGGATGGCATAGTTGTGTTAAATTGTCGTGTATGCATTACACCATTGTTGATGGAACATTATATGTTATGAAGTGCTAAGTTACATTATATATGTATACTTGCCCGGGAGGAGACAGGTGATGTACTCCAGTGTGTGTGAGGAGATAGGGGATGGACTCCACACATCTATGTGTTCATATACTTTAACACATTGCTTGTATCTTGATAGGTTATATGTATGTGTTACACATGTTGGTTGTGCCCTGTTGTATTGTGGTTATTGGTGTTATACCCTGCGCTTATAATCAGAGGTACCATGACCTTCCAGCAAGCGCCTGGAGAACTGACTGCGCTGAGAATCGAAGGCACCATACCCTTCCAGCTAGCGCTTGGTAAACTGGTAGATTGTTGTGAGAAGTGTATCTTTAGCTTACTACGCACATAGCTAGTACAGCAAAGTTTTGTTGTTATTGTTTCAGTGTATCTGGGAACATTGTGGATTGTGTTGGTTACAGTTTTGGAGGGCCAAGTTGCCTCATTGGTTTATCTTATGCATGCAGTTGAGTTGTTATCTCCCGTTTATAAAAGTATGCATGTATAATTACGATAGAATTGGGATTAAACCGAAATGCCCTTTTGTCTTTTGGAAGTGTGAAGAAAATTGAACATTTTAGAAATATGTTTTGTAAAGGCACATTTGTTGTATGTGTGGAATATGGAAGAGAGTAGTGGGCTTAGTGAAATTATTTCCTAAGAAATTGTTAATGCTATGAAAGATTGGGAATGGGGATTAATGAAAGGAAAGAGGAAAGATGAATCGCCTATGGCGTTGATTGAAATGGTTGTTTTCGAGAAAAGTTCATACTTATGTATATTTTGTGTAAACTGTCACATTACTATTCTAGTATGAGATAGAGCATTCATGATCATAGCTATCTGTAAGTTGTTATTGTTGAGGGCCATGTCGAGATCTCTACTGGACTATATGTTCATCCCACGTTGTTGAATCTTTTTTCAGGTGTTTAGCAGGATGTGCTACAAGATTTGGATCTTCTTATTTGTTGGCCACGGGGCCTCTTTGCTGTAGGCGGAATGCCATATATGTAAAAGGGTTGTACCCTTCATTTGATTATTTAATGTTGTAAGCCTGAGGGCAACTTATTTAGAATGCTCATGTTGTATTTACTTGGCAAACGAATGAGAGAGTTGTTATTCATTTCTACGAGTTGAATATTTGAGTTTATTTCCGCATGTTATCTCAAAAATTGAATTAAGTTAATGAACTTGGTAATGACTTCGGGTAATAAAAAGTGGGGCGTGACAACTTGGTATCAGAGCGAGCCGGATTTGAATACTTTGGGCTCGTGGGAAGTGATTTTTTTACCACCGTGGGTTTACTACGTGTAGTGAGGATGTTGCATATAGTTAACATGAAAGTTAGGACTTACGTGTTGCATTTATGTGGGCATGGGATTAAGTTTGCTGATAGTATTCATAGCCGGTGAACTTGCTTTGAGGTCCTTTCGGAAACACGCCTGATCAACGTGGTTTCTGATAGGAATTCCTTGAGAGTTCCGGGATGAGTGGCTATCTTTGTGGACTTGATTCGATTATGTGTTTACATGTTTAGATGAATATATGCAATAGAGATGTATATTTTGTGACTAAGTGAGCCTTGTGACTTAATAGTAGTGGTGTGTGCCTTGGAGAAGGCTATTGTGTTGTGCACTAAGCGTGGTATTTGCCTTTGTGCTTTATAGGATGTCTACACGAGGAAGTAGATGACGGTTGAGTGGTAGGAGTGTCGGTAGGGGCACAGCAGTTCCTTTAGCACCCGTCGTTACAGCATTGGCTGTCGGAAGGAAGTTGAATAGAAATTACTATACCTTTGATCTATTTGGATGTGCTTTATAGGATGTCTATAAGAAACTACTATACCTTCACGATCTATTTGAAAATTAAAGAAAAAAGGAAGTTGAATAGAAATGGAAATTGAAAAAAAAAAGAAGTTGAATAGAAAAGAAATTGAATAACTATGGAAGTTGATTAAAAATGGAAGTTGAATACAAATAAAAATGGAAGTTGGAAATTAACTAAAAAAGAGGAAGTTGAATAGAAAAGTACATTGAATAAAAATGGAAGTTGAATAGAATAGGAAATTAAATAAAAATGGAAGTTCTTTCAAGAAACTACTATACCTTAACGATTTATTTGGAAATTAAATAAAAAAAGAAGTTGAATAGAAAAAGAAATTGAATAGAAAAGGAAACTGAATAAAAATGGAAGGTGCATACAATTAAAAATGGAAGTTCCATTGTTAATTTTATGCAACTTCATTTTTAATCAACTTCCTTTTTTATTTAATTTCCAAATAGATCGTTAAGGTATAGTGGTTTTTTGAAAGAACTTCCATTTTTATTTAATTTCCTATTTTATTCAACTTCCATTTTTATTCAATGTACTTTTCTATTCAACTTCCTCTTTTTTAGTTAATTTCCAACTTCCATTTTTATTTGTATTCAACTTCCATTTTTAATCAACTTCCATAGTTATTCAATTTCTTTTCTATTCAACTTCCTTTTTTATTCAATTTCCATTTCTATTCAACTTCCTTTTTTCTTTAATTTCCAAATAGATCGTGAAGGTATAGTAGTTTCTTGAATGAACTTCCATTTTTAATTTTATGCAACTTCCATTGTTAATCTTATGCAACTTCCATTTTTATTCAATGAACTTCCATTTTTATTCTTGAATGAACTTCCATTTTTATTTTTATTCAACTTCCATTTTTATTTGGAAATTAAATAAAAAAAGGAAGTTGAATAGAAATAAAAATGGAAGTTGCCTAAAATTAACAATGGAAGTTGAATAGAAATGGAAATTGAATAAAAAAAGAAGTTGAATTCAACTTCTTTTTTTATTTAATTTCCAAATAGATCGTTAAGGTATAATGGTTACTTAAATGAACTTCCGTTGTAAGTTTTACGCAACTTCCATTTTTATTTTTATTCATCTTCCATTTTTATCCAATTTTCTTTTCAATTCAACTTCCTTTTTCTATTTAATTTCCAAATAGATCGTTAAGGTAGAGTGGTTTCTTGAATGAACTTCTATTTTTATTTTTATGCAACTTCCATTTTTATTTTTATCCAATTTCCTTTTTTATTCAACTTCCTTTTTTATTCAACTTCCATTTCTATTCAACTACTTTTTTTATTTAACTTCCATTTATATTTTATGCAACTTCCATTTTTAGTTTTATGCAACTTCCATTTTTATTCGATTTCTTTTTCTTCTATTCAACTTCATTTTTTTTATTTAATTTCCAAACTGATCGTTAAGGTATAGTGGTTTCTTGAATGAACTTCTATTTTTTATTTTATGCAACTTCCATTTTTATTCAATTTCCTTTTCTATTCAACTTCTTTTTTTTATTTAATTTCCTTTTTTATTCAACTTCCATTTTTTATTTAATTTCCAAATAGATCGTTAAGGTATAGTGGTTTCTTGAATAAACTTCCATTTTTATTTTTATTCAACTTCCATTTTTAATCAAATTCCTTCTCTAATCAACTTCCATTTTTATTCAATTTCCTTTTCTATTCAAGTACATTTTTATTTAACTTCCATTTTTATTCAATTTCTATTTCTATTCAACTTCCTTTTTTTATTTAATTTCCAAATAGATCGTTAAGTTATAGTGGTTTCTTGAATGAACTTCCATTTTTATTCAATTTCCTATTCTATTCAACTTCCTTTTTTATTGAATTTTCAAATAGATCTTCAAGGTATAGTGGTTTCTTGAATGAACTTCCATTTTTAATTTTATGCAACTTCCATTTTTATTCAATTTCCTTTTCTATTCAACTTCCTTTTTTTTTATTGAATTTCCAAATAGATCGTTAAGGTATAATGGTTTTTTCAATGAACTTCCATTTTCAATTTTATGCAGCGTCCATTTTTATTCAATTTCCCTTTGTATGCAAATTCCTTTTTTGTTTTTATTCAACTTCCTTTTTCTATTCAACTTCCCTTTTTATTATTTAATTTCCAAATAGATCGTTAAGGTATAGTGGTTTCTTCAATGAACTTCCATTTTTAATTTAATGCAACTTTCATTTTTATTCGATTTCAATTTTATGCAACTTCCATTTTTATTTTTATTCAACTTCATTTTTATTCAACTTCCTTTTTTATTCAATTTCCATTTCTATTCAACTTCATTTTTTTATTCGATTTCCAAATAGATCGTTAAGGTATAGTGGTTTCTCGAATGAACTTCCATTGTTAATTTTATGCAACTTCCATTTTTATTTTTATTCAACGTTCTTTTTTATTTAATTTCCATTTTTATTTTTATTCAACTTCATTTTTATTCAATTCCCTTTTCTATTCAACTTGCTTTTTTTTAATAACCAAATAGATCATTAAGTTATAGTGGTTTCTCGAATGAACGACCATTGTTAATCTTATGCAACTTACATTGTTAATTTTATACAACTTTCATTTCTATTCAACTTCCTTTTTTAGTCAGTTTCCAAATAGATCGTTAAGGTGGTATAGTGGTTTGTTGAATGAACTTCCATTTTTAGTTTTTATTCAACTTCCATTTTTATTCAACTTCCATTTGTAATTTTATTTAATTTCCAAATAGATCGTTAAAATATATTGTTTCTTGAATGAACTTCAATTTTTAATTTCATACAACTTTCATTTTTATTTTTATTCAACTTCTATTTTTTATTTAATTTCCAAATAGATCGTTAAGGTATAGTGGTTTCTTGAAAGAACTTCCATTTTTATTTTTGATTGAACTTCTCTTTTTATTCAACTTCCATTTTTATTCAATTTCCTTTTCTATTCAATTTCCAAATAGATCGTTAAGGTATAGTGGTTTCTTGAATGAACTTCCATTTTTATTTTTATGCAACATCCATTTTTATTTTTATTCATCTTCCGATTTTATTCAATTTACTTTTCTATTCAACTTCCTTTTTTTTATTTAATTGCCAAATAGATCGTTAGGGTACAGTGGTTTCTTGATTGAACTTCCATTTTTAATTTTAGGCAACTTGCATTTTTAATTTTATGTAACTTCCATTTTTATTTGTATTCAACTTCCATTTTTATTCAATTTCCTTTTCTATTCATCTTCCTTTTTTATTTAATTTCCAAATAGATCGTTAAGGTATAGTGGTTTCTTCAATGAACTTCCATTTTTAATTTAATGCAACTTTCATTTTTATTCGATTTCAATTTTATGCAACTTTCATTTTTATTTTTATTCATCTTGCATTTTTATCCAATTTCCATTTCTATTCAACTTCATTTTTTTAATGGATTTCCAAATAGATCGTTAAGGTATAGTGGTTTTTCAAATGAACTTTCATTGTTAATTTTATGCAACTTCCATTATTATTTTTATTCAACTTCCTTTTTTATTTAATTTTCATTTTTATTTTTATTTAACTTTCATTTTTATTCAATTCCCTTTTCTATTCAACTTCCTTTTTATTTAATACCCAAATAGATCATTAAGTTATAGTGGTTTCTCGAATGAACGTCCATTGTTAATCTTATGCAACTTACATTGTTAATTTTATACAACTTCTATTTCTATTCAACTTCCTTTTTTAGTTAATTTCCAAATAGATTGTTAAAGTATATTGTTTCTTGAATGAACTTCAATTTTTAATTTCATACAACTTTCATTTTTATTTTTATTCAACTTCCATTTTTTATTTAATTTCCAAATAGATCGTTAAGGTATAGTGGTTTCTTGAAAGAACTTCCATTTTTATTTTTGATTGAACTTCCCTTTTTATTCAACTTCCATTTTTATTCAATTTCCTTTTCTATTCAATTTCCAAATAGATTGTTAAAGTATAGTGGTTTCTTGAACGAACTTCCATTTTTATTTTTATGCAACATCCATTTTTATTTTTATTCATCTTCCGATTTTATTCAATTACTTTTCTATTCAACTTCCTTTTTTTATTTAATTGCCAAATAGATTGTTAGGGTATAGTGGTTTCTTGAATAAACTTCCATTTTTAATTTTAGGCAACTTGCATTTTTAATTTTATGTAACTTCCATTTTTATTTGTATTCAACTTCCATTTTTATACAATTTCCTTTTCTATTCATCTTCCTTTTTTATTTAATTTCCAAATAGATCGTTAAGGTATAGTGGTTTCTTGAATGAACTTCCATTGTAAATTTTATGCAACTTCCATTTTTATTTTTGTTAAATTTCCATTTCTATTCAACTTCTTTTTTTATTTAATTTCCTTTTCAATTCAACTTTCTTTTCTATTTAATTTTCAAATAGATCGTTAAGGTATAGTGGTTTCTTGAATTAAGTTGAATAGAAAAGAAAATTGAATAAAAAAGAAAGTTGAATAGAAAAGTAAATTAAATAAAAATGGAAGTTGAATAAAATGGAAATTTAATAAAAAAGGAAGTTGCATAACATTAATTTTGTTTTCTATTCAACTTCAATTTTTATATAATTTTCAAATAGATCGTTAAGGTATAGTGGTTTCTTAAAAGAACTTCCATTGTTAATTTTATCAAATTTTCTTTTCTATTCAACTTACTTTTTTCTTTAATTTCCACATAGATCGTTAAGGTATAATGATTTTTGAATAAATTTCCATTGTTAATTTTAATGTAACTTTCATTTTTATTTTTATTGAACTTCCATTTTTATTTAATTTCCTTTTCTATTTAACTTCCTTGTTATTTAATACCCAAATAGACCATTAAGGTATAGTGGGATATTGAATGAACTTTCAATTTTAATTTTATGAAACTTTCATTTTTATTTATTAAAAATGGAAGTTGAATAAAAAAAGAAGTTCAATAGAAAAGGAAATCGTTAAGGTATAGTGTGATCTTGAATGAACTTCCATTGTTAATTTAAGGCAACTTCCAGTTTTATTTTTATGCAACTTCCATTTTTATTCAACTAGTATACCATAACGATTATTTGGAAATTAAATATAAAAGGAAGTTGAATAAAAATGGAAGTTGCATAAAATTAACAATGGAAGTTGATTCAAAAACCTTAACGATCTATTTGGAAATTGAAACCACAATACCTTAACGATCTATTGGAAATTAAATAAAAATGGAAGTTGAATAAAAATAAAAATGGAAGTTGCATAAAATTAAAAATCGAAGTTGCATAAAATTAAAAATGGATGTTTCATAAAATTGAAAATGGAAGTTCATTCGAGAAACCAGTATACCTTAACGATCCATTTTTATTTTTATTCAACTTCTAGTTTTATCCAATTTCCTTTTGTATTCAACTTCCTTTCTTATTTAATTTCCATTTTTATTCAACTTCCATTTTTATTCAATTTCCTTTTCTATTCAACGTCCGTTTTTATTTAATTTCCTTTTCTATTCAACTTCCTTTTTTATTTAATTTCCAAATAGATTGTTGAGGTATAGTGGCTTCTTGAATGAAATTTCTTTTTCCATTCAACTTCCCTTTTTATGTAATTCAACTTCCATTTTTATTCAATTCTATTTTCTATTCAACTTCCTTTTCTATTCAACTTTTATTTTTATTTTTATTCAATTTTCATTTTTATTCAACTTTCTTTTTTATTCAATTTATTTTCTATTCAACTTCATTTTTTTTTAATTTACAAATAGATCGTTAAGGTATAGCGGTTTCTCGAATGAGCTTCCATTGTTAATTTTATGTAACTTCCATTTTTATTTTTATTCATCTTCCGATTTTATTCAATTTACTTTTTCTATTCAACTTCATTTTTTATTTAATTTCAAAATAGATCGTCAAGGTATAGTGGTTTCTTGAATGAACTTCCATTTTTATTTAATTTCCCTTTCTATTCAACTTCCTGTTTTATTTAATTTTCAAATAGATCGTTAAGGTATAGTGGTTTCTTGAATGAACTTCCATTTTTATTCAATTTTCTTTTTTATTCAACTTCATTTTTTTTTATTTAATTTCCAAATAGATCGTTAAAATATAGTAGTTTTTTGAATGAACTGCCATTTTTATTCAATTTTCTTTTTTATTCAACTTCATTTTTTTATTCACTTTCAAATAGAATTAAAAATGAAAGTTAATTCAAGAAACCACTATACCTTAACGATCTATTTGGGTATTAAATAAAAATGAAGTCGAATAAAAAAGGAAGTTGAATAAAAATGGAAGTTGAATAAAAATAAAAATGGAAGTTGAATAAAATTAACAATGTAAGTTCCTTTAAGAAACCACTATACCTTAACGATCTATTTGGAAATTAAATAGAAAAGGAAATTGAATAAAAATGGAAGTTGAATAAAAATAAAAATGAAAGTTTATTCAAGAAACCACTATACCTTAACGATCTATTTGGAAATTAAATAAAAAAGGACGTTGAACAGAGAAGGAAATTGAATAAAAATGAAAGTTGAATAAAAATAAAAATAAAATCAGAAGATGAATAAAAATACAAGGGGAAGTTGAATAAAATTAAAAATGGAAGTTGAATATAGATCGTTAAGGTATAGTAGTTTCTTCAATGAACTGCCATTTTTAATTATATGCAACTTCTATTTTTATTCAATTTCAATTTTTATTCAATAAACTACTATACCCTAACAATCTATTTGGAAATTAAATAAAAAAGGAAATTGAATAGAAAGGCAAGTTGAATAGAAAACGAAATTGGATAAAAACAAAAATGGAAGTTGCATAAAATTAAAATTGGAAGTTCATTCAAGAAACCACTATACCATAATGATCTATTTGGAAATTAAACAAAAAATGAAGTTGAATAGAAAAGGAAGTTGAACAAAAATGGAAGTTGAGTAAAAATAAAATGGAAGTTGCGTAAAACTTACAACGGAAGTTCTTTCAAGAAACCACTATACCTTAACGATCTATTTGGAAATTACATAAAAAAGGAAGTTGAATAGAAAAGTTAATTGAATAAAAATGGAAGTTGAATAGAAAAGGAAATTAAAGAAAAAAAGAAGTTGAATAAAAATAAAAATGGAAGGTGATTTATTTGTAAATTAAATAAAAATGGAAGTTGAATAAAAATAAAAATGGAATAGAGAAGGAAATTGAATAAAAATGGAAGTTGAATAAAAATATAAATAGAAGTTAATTTCCAAATACCTTGCATTTTTTATCCAATTTCCAAAGTTCTATTCAACTTCCTTTTTTATTCGATTTCCTTTTTATTTATATGCAACTTCTATTTTCATTTTTATTTAATTTCCATTTCTATTCAACTTCCTATTTTATTGAACTTCCATTTTTATTCAATTTCCTTTTCTATTCGACTTCCTTTTTTATTTCATTTCCACATAGATCGTTAAGGTATAGTGGTTTCTTGAATGAACTTCTATTTTTATTTTTATGCAACTTCCAAAGAGATCGTTAAGGTATAGTGGTTTCTTGAATGAACTTCCATTGTTAACTTTAGGCAACTTCCATTTTTATTTTTATTCAACTTCAATTTTTATTCAATATCCTTTTCTATTCAATTTCCAATAGATCGTTAATGTATAGTGGTTTCTTCAATGAACTTTTATTGTTACTTTAAGGTAACTTCTTTTTTTGTTTTTATTCAACTTCCTTTTTTATTTAATTTCCAAATAGATCGTTAAGGTATAGTGGTTTCTTCAATGAACTTCCATTTTTAATTTTATTCAACTTCCATTTGTTATTCAATTTTCTTTTCTATTCAACTTCCTTTTTTATTCAATCTCCTTTTCTATTCAACTTCCTTTTTTATTTAATTTTCAAATAGATCGTTAAGGTATATAGTGGTCTCTTGAATGAACTTCCATTTTAATTTTATGCAACTTCCATTTTTATTCAATTTCCTTTTCTATTCGACTTCATTTTTTATTTAATTTCCAAATAGATCGTTAAAATATATTGGTTTATTGAATGAACTTCCATTTTTATTTTATTCGATTTCTTTTTCTATTCAACTTCAATGAACTTCCATTTTTAATTTTATACAACTTCCATTTTTATTTTTATGCAATTTCCATTTGTATTCAATTATTTGGAAATTAAATAAAAAAAGGAAGTTAAATAGAAAAGGATGTTATTTCCAAATAGATCTTTAAGGTATAGTGGTTTCTTAAATGAACTTCCATGTAGAGCGGTTTCTTGAATAAAAATAAAAATCGAAGTTCATTCAATAAACCACTATACCATAACGATCTATTTGGAAATTAAAAAAAAAAAGAAGAGGAAGTTGAATAAAAAAGAAAATTTAATAAAAATGGAATTTAATTCAAGAAACCACTATACGTTAGCGATCTATTTGGAAAGTAAATAAAAAAATGAAGTTTAATAGAAAACGAAATTGAATAAAAATGCATGTTGAATAAAAATGAAAGTGAATAGAAAAGGAAATTGAATAAAAATGGAAGTTGAATAAAAAATAGAATTGAATAGAAATTGAAGTCGAATAAAAATAAAAAAGATATTGAATAAAAATGGAATTTGAATAGAAAAGGAAATTGAATAAAAATGGAAGTTGAATAGAATAGGAAATTAAATAAAAATAGGAAATTTAATAGAAATGGAAGTTGAATAAAAATAAAAATGGAAGTTGCATGAAATTAACAATGGAAGTTCATTCAAGATCACACTATACCTTAACAATCTATTTGGAAATTAAATAAAAAAGGAAGTTGAATAGAAAAGGAAATTGATTAAAAATTGAAGTTGCATAAAATTAAAAATGGCAGTTCATTGAAGAAACCACTATACCTTAACGATCTATTTGAAAATTAAATAAAAAACCTTAACGATCTATTTGGAAATTACATAAAAAAGGAAGTTGAATAGCGTTAAGGTATAGTGGTTTCTTGAATAAATTCCATTGTTAATTTTATGCAACTTCCATTTTTATTTGTGTTCAACTTCCATTTTTATTTAATTTCCAAATAGATCGTTAAGGTATAGTGGTTTATTGAATGAACTTCAATTTTTAATTTTATTCAACTTCCTCTTTTTTTTTTTATTCAACTTCCATTTTTAGTTTTACGCAACTTCTATTTTTATTTTATTCAACTTCCATTTTTGTTAAATTTCCTTTTCTATTCAAATTTCTTTTTTAATTTTATTCAACTTCCATTTTCATTCAGGAAACTATTATACCTTAGCGATGTATTTGAAAATTAATAAAATGGAAGTTGAATAAAATAAAAATGGAAGTTGCATAAAATTAAAAATGGAAGTTCATTCAAGAAACCACTATACCTTAATAATCTATTTGGATATTAAATAAAAAAGGAAGTCGAATAGAAAAGGAAATTGATTGAAAATGTAAGTTGAATAAAAATAAAAATGGAAGTTTCTTGAATGAAACCACTATACCTGAACGATCTATTTAGAAATTAAATAGAAAAGGAAATTGAATAAAAATGGAAGTTGAAGTTCATTCAAGAAACCACTATACCTTAACGATCTATTTGGAAATTAAATAAAAAAGAGAATTGAATAGAAAAGGAAATTAAATAAAAAAATGAAGTTGAATAGAAAAGGAAATTGAATAAAATGGAAGTTGACTAAAAATAAAAATGGAAGTTGCATAAAATTAAGGTATAGTGGTTACTTGAATGAACTTCCATTTTTAATTTTATGCAACTTCCATTATTTTATTCAACTTCCATTTTTATTCAATTTCCTTTTCTATTCAACTTCTTTTTCTATTGAACTTCCATTTTTATTTAATTTCCAAATGGATCGTTAAGGTATAGTGGCTTATTGAATGAACTTCTATTGTTAATTTTGTGCAACTTCCATTTTTATTTAATTTCCAAATAGATCGTTACGGTATAATGGTTTTTTAAATGAACTTCCATTGTTAATTTTATGCAACTTCCATTTTTATTTTTATTCAACTTCCATTGTTAATTTAAGGCAACTTCCATTTTTATTCAATTTTCTTTTTTATTTAATTTCCAATTAGATCGTTACGGTATAATGGTTTCTTAAATGAACTTCCATTGTTAATTTTAAGCAACTTCCATTTTTATTTTTATTCAACTTCCATTGTTAATTTAAGTCAACTTCCGTTTTTATTCAATTTTCTTTTTTATTTAATTTCCAATTTCCAATTTTATGCAACTTCCATTTTTATTTAATTTTCAAATAGATCGTTAAATAAAAATGGAAGGTCATTCAGAAAACCACTATACCTTAACAGTCTATTTGGAAATTAAATATAAAAAAGAAAGTTGAATAGAAAAGGAAATTGATTAAAAATGGAAGTTGCATATAATTAACAACGGAAGTTTATTCAAGAAACCACTATACCTTAACGCTATTCAACTTCCTTTTTTATGTAATTTCCAAATAGATCGTTAAGGTTTTTTATTTAATTTCCAAATAGATTGTTAAGGTATAGTGATTTCTTCAATGAACTGCCATTTTTAATTTTATGCAACTTCCATTTTTAATCAATTTCCTTTTCTATTCAACTTCCTTTTTTATTTAATTTCCAAATAGACTATTAAGGTATAGTGGTTTTCTGAATGACCTTCCATTTTTATTTAACGATCTATTTGGAAATTAAATAAAAATGGAAGTTGAATAAATGGAAGTTGCATAAAATTGGAAATTGGAAATTAAATAAAAAAGAAAATTGAATAAAAATGGAAGTTGCCTTAAATTAACAATGGAAGTTGAATAAAAATAAAAATGGAAGTTGCATGAAATTAACAATGGAAGTTCATTCAATAAACCACTAAGGTATAGCGATCTATTTGGAAAGTAAATAAAAAATGAAGTTGAATAGAAAAAGAAATTGAATAAAAATGGAAGTTGAATAAAAATAACAATTGAAGTTCATTCAAGAAACCACTATACCTTAACGATCTATTTGGAAATTAAATAAAAATGGAATTGAATGCAAAAGGACATTGAATAAAAATTGTTGTTCAATAAAAATAAAAATGGAAGTTGCATAAAATTAACAATAAAAGTTCATTGAAGAAACCACTATACGTTAACGATCAATTTGGAAATTAAATAAAAATGGAAGTTGAATAGAAAAGGAAGTTGAATAAAAATAAAAATGGATGTCGCATAAAATTAAAAATGGAGGTTCATTCAAGAAACCACTATACCTTAACGATCTATTTGGAAATTAAATAAAAATGGAAGTTGCACAAAATTAACAATGGAAGTTCATTCAATAAACCACTATACCTCAACGATCCATTTGGAAATTAAATAAAAATGGAAGTTCAATAGGAAAGGGAAAATGGATGTCACATAAAATGAAAAATGAAGTTGAATAGAAAAGGAAATTAAATAAAAATGGAAATTGAATAAAAATAGAAGTTGAATAGAAAGGGAAACTGAATAAAAATGGATGTTGAATAAAAATAAAAATAAAAATGGAAGGAAGTTAAATAAAAAAGGAAGTTGAATAGAAAAAGAAATTGAATAAAAATCGAAGTTGAATAAAAAAAGAAGTTGCATAAAAAAGCAAGTTCATTCAAAAAACCATTATACCTTGACGATCTATTTGGAAATTAAATAAAATTGTATAAAATGGAAGTTGCATAAAATTAACAATGGAAGTTGAATAGAAATAAAAATGAAAGTTGCATAAAATTAACAATGGAAGTTAATTCAAGAAATCACTATACATTAACGATCTATTTGGAAATTAAGTTAAAAAGGAAGTTGAATAGAAAAAGAAAATTGAATAAAAATGAAAATTGCATAAAATTAACAAGGGATGTTGCATAAAATTAAAAATGGAGGTTCATTCAAGAAACCACTATACCTTAACGATCTATTTGGAGATTAAATAAAAAAGGAAATTGAATAACAATGGAAGTTGCATAAAATGGATGTTGAATAAAATTAACAATAAAAGTTCATTCAAGAAATCACTATACCTTGAAGATCTATTTGGAAATTAAATAAAAAAGGAAGTTGAATAGAAAAGGAAATTGAATAAAATCGGAAGATGAATAAAAATAAAAATGTAAGTTCCATAAAATTAAAAATGGAAGTTCATTCGAGAAACTAGTATACCATAACGATCTATTTGGAAATTAAATAAAAAAGGAAGTTGAATAAAAATGGAAGTTGCATAAAATTAACAGTGGATGTTCATTCAAGAAACCACTATACCTTAACGATCTATTTGGAATTTAAATAAAAAAGAAAGTTCATTCAAGAAACCACTATATCTTAACGATCTATGTGGAAATTAAATAGAAAAGGAAATTGAATAGAAAAGGAAAATGAATAGAAAAAGAAATCAAATAAAAATGGAAGTTGAATAAAATTAAAAATGGAAGTTCATTTAAGAAATCACTATATCTTAATGATCTATTTGGAAATTAAATAAAAAAGAATGTCGAATAGAAATGGAAGTTGAATAAAAATAAAAGTGGAAGTTGCCTAAAATTAAAAAGGGAATTTGCATAAAAATAACAATGGAAGTTAATTCAAGAAACCATTATACCTTAACGATTTATTTGAAAATTAAATAAAAAAATGAAAATGAATAGAAAAGGAAATTGAATCAAAATGGAAGTTGCATAAAATTAAAAATGGAAGCTGAATAAAAATAAAAAACCACTCTACCTTGAACTTCCATTTTTAATTATATGCAACTTCCATTTTTGTTTTTATTCAACTTCCATTTTTATTAAATTTCCTTTTTCTATTCAACTTCTTTTTTTTTATTTAATTTCCGAATAAATCGTTAAGGTATAATGGTTTCTTAAATGAACTTCCATTTTTATTCAATTTCCTTTTTCTATTCAACTTCCATTTTTATATTTTATGCAACTTCAATTTTTATTTCTATTCAACTTCCTTTTTTATTCATTTTCCTATTCTATTCAACTTCATTTTTTATTCAATTTGTTTTTTTATTTAATTTCCAAATAGATCGTTAAGGTATAGTGGTTTTTTGAATAAACTTCAATTTTTAAGTTTATTCAACTTCAATTATTATTTAATTTCCAAATAGATCGTTAAGGTATAGTGGTTTCTTGAATGAACTTCAATTTTTATTTTTATTCAACTTCTATTTCTATTCAACTTCCTTTTTTATCCAATTTTCTCGTCTATTCAACTACATTTTTTATTTTATTTCCAAATAAATCGTTAAAGTATAGTGGTTTCTTGAATAAACTTCCATTTTTATTTTTATTGAACTTCCATTTTTATTCAATTTCCTTTTCTATTTAATTTCCAAATAGATCGTTAAGGGATAGTGGTTTCTCGAATGAACTTCAATTTTTAATTTTATACAACTTCCATTTTTATTCAATTTCCTTTTCTATTCAACTTTCTTTTTTATATAATTTCCAAATAGATCGTTGACAATAGTGGTTTCTTGAATGAACTTCAATTTTTAATTTTATGAACTTCCATTGTTAATTTTATGCAACTTCCATTTTTATTTTTATTCAACTTCCATTTTTATTCAACTTCCCTTTTTATTCAATTTCCAATTTTATTTTTACTCAACTTCCATTTTTATTCAATTTCCTAATAGATCGTTAGGGTATAGTAGTTTATTGGAGGAACTTCCATTTTTGTTTTTATTCAACTTCCATTTTTATTTAATTTACTTTTCAATTCAACTTCATTTTTTATTTAATTTTCAAATAGATCGTTAATGTATAGTAGTTTATTGGATGAACATCCATTTTCATTTTTATGCAACTTTCATTTTTATTCAATTTCCTTTTTGATTTTTATTCAATTTCCTTTTCTATTCAACTTCCTATTTTATTTAATTTCCGAATAGATCGTCAAGGTATAGTGGTTTATTGAATGGTCAACTTCTTTTTCTATTCAACTTCATTTTTTATGTAATTTCCAAATAGATCATTAAGGTGTTATGGTTTCCTGAATGAACTTCCATTTTTAATCTTATGCAACTTCAATTTTTATTCAATTTCCTTCTCCATTCAACTTCTTTTTTTGTTTAATTTCCAAATAGATCGTTAAGGTAGAGTGGTTTCTTGAATGAACTTCCATTTTTAATGTTATGCAACTTCCATTTTTATTTTTATGCAACTTCCATTTTTATTTTTATTCAACTTTCATTTTGATTCAATTTCCTTTTTTATTCAACATCCATTTTTATTCAATTTTTATTCAACTTCCTTTTTTATTTAATTGCCAAATAGATCATTAAGGTATAATGGTTTCGTAAATGAACTTCCATTGTTAATTTTATTCAACTTCCATTTTTATCCAATTTCCTTTTGTATTCAACTTCGTTTTTTATTAATTTCCTATTCTATTCAACTTTACTTTTTTATTTACTTTCCAAATAGATCGCTAAGGTATAATGGTTTCTTGAATTAACTTCCATTTTTAATTTTATGCAACTTCCATTTTTAATTTTATTCAACTTCCATTTTTATTCAATTTCCTTTTTTATTCAACTTCTTTTTTCTTTAATTTCCAAATAGATCGTTAAGGTATATTGGTTTCTTGAATTAACTTCCATTGTTAATTTTAGGCAACTTGCATTTTTATTCAATTTCCTTTTCTATTCAACTTCATTTTTTATTTAATTTCCAAATAGATCGTTAAGGTATAAGTAGTTTATTGAATTAACTTCCACTGTTAATTTAAGGCAACTTCCATTTTTATTTTTATTTTTATTCAATTTCCTTTTCTATTTATCTTTCATTTTTATTCAATTTCCTTCTCTATTCAACTTCTTTTTTTATTTAATTTCTATTTTTATTTAATTTCCTTTTCTATTCAACTTCCATTTTTAATTTTATTCAACTTCCATTTTTGTTCAACTTTCTTTTTTAATCAATTTCCTTTTTTATTCAATTTCCTTTTCTATCTATCTTCTTTTTTTTATTTAATTTCCAAATAGATCGTTAAGGTATAATGGTTTCTTGAATGAAATTCCATTTTAAATTTTATTCAATTTCCATTTTTATTTTTATTCAACTTCCATTTTTATTCAACATCCATTTTTATTAAATTTCCTTTTCTATTTAACTTCCTTTTTTATTTTTATGCAACTTCCATTTTTATTCATTTTCCATTTTTGATCAATGTCCTTTTTATTCAATTTCTATTTTTATTCAATTTCCTTTTCTATTCAACTTCTTTTTTTATTTTATTTCCAAATAGATCTATTTACAAATTAAATAGAAAAAGAAGTTGAATAGAAAATACAAATCGAATAAAAATAGAAGTTGCATAAAAATAAAAATGGAAGTTCATAAGATAAAAAATGGAAGTTGCATAAAATTAACAATGGAATTTAATTCAAGAAACCACTGTACCTTAACGATCTATTTGGAAGTTGAATAAAAAAGGAAGTTGAATAGAGTTCATTCAAGAAACCACTATACCTTAACGATTTATTTGTAAGTTGAATAAAAAACAAAGTCGAATAAAAATAAAAATGGAAGTTGCACAAAATTAAATAAAAATCGAAGTTGAATAGAAAAGGGAAAATGGAAGTTGCATAAAATTAAAAATTGAAGTTCATCCAATAAACTACTATACCCTAACGATCTATTTGGAAATTAAATATAAAAAGATTTCTTGAATGAACTTCCATTTTTATTTTTATTCAATTTTACTCAACTTCCATTTTTATTTTTATTAAATAAAATAGGAAGTTCAATAGAAAAGGAAATTGAAGAAAAATGGAAGTTGCCTAAAATTAATAATGGAAGTTAATTCATGAACATCAATTTTTGATGGAAATTAAATAAAAATGGAAGTTCATCCAATAAACTAATATATCCTAACAATCTATTTGGAAATTAAATAAAAAAGGAAGTTGAATTGAAAAGGAAATTGGATAAAACTAGAAGTTGAATAGAAATAAAAATGGAAGTTGTATAAAAATAAAAATGAAATTGAATAGAAAAGTAAAGTAAATAAAAATGAAAGTTCATCCAATAAACCACTATACCCTAACGAGCTATTTGGAAATTAAAAAACAAAAAGGAAGTTGAATAGAAAAGAAAATTAAATTAATACCCATATAGATCGTTAAGGTATGGTGGTTTCTTGAATAAACTTGAACTTCCATTGTTAATCTTATGCAACTTCCATTTTTGTTTTTATTCAACTTCCATTTTTATTCAATTTCATTCTCTATTCAACTTCTTTTTTTTGTTTTATTCAACTTCCATTTTTATTTTTATCCAACTTCCTTTTCTATTCAACTTCTTTTTTTATTTAATTTCCAAATAGATCGTTAAGGTATAGTGGTTTCTTGAATTAACTTCAATGGTTAATTTTATGCAAATTCCATTTTTATTTTTATTCAACTTCCATTTTTATTTTTATTCAATTTCCTTTTCTATTCAACTCCCTTTTTTATTCAACTTGCTTTTTTTTTTTAATTTCCAAATAAAAATGAAGTTGAATAGACAAGAAAATTAAATAAAACAGAAAGTTCGATAGAAATGGAAATTGAATAAAAATGGAAGTTGAATAAAAATAAAAATAGAAGTTGCATCAAAATTGAAAATGGAAGTTCATTCAAGAAACCACTATACCTTAACTATCTATATGGAAATTAAATAAAAAATGAAGTTGAACAGAAAAGGAAACTGAATAAAAATTGAAGTTGAATAAAAATAAAAATTGAAGTTGAATAGAAAAGGAAGTTGAATAGAAAAGGAAATTGAATAAAAATGGAAGTTGAATAAAAATAAAAATGGAAGTTCATTGAAGAAACCACTATACCTTAACGACCTATTTGGAAATTAAATAAAAAATGATGTTGAATAGAAAAGGAAATTTAACAAAAAAAGGTAGTTCATTCAAGAAACCACTATATCTTAAATTGAATAAAAATGGAAATTGAATAAAAATGGAAGTTCATTCAAGAAACCACTATACCTTAATGAATTATTTGGAAATTAAAATAAAAAAGGTAGGTGAATAGAAAAGAAGTTGAATAAAAATGGAAGTTGAATAAAAATAAAAATGGAAGTTGCATAAAATTAAAAATTGAAGTTCATTCGAGAAACCACTATACCTTAACGATCTATTTGGAAATTAAATAAAAAAGGAAGTTGAATAGAAATGGAAATTGGATAAAACTAGAAGTTGCATAAAATTAAAAATGGAAGTTCATTTGAGAAACCACTATACCTTAACGATCTATTTGGAAATTATATATAAAAAAAAAAGTTGAATAGAAATGAAAATTGCATAAAAATGGAAGTTGAATAAAAATAAAAATAGAAGTTGCATAAAATTAACAATGGAAGTTCATTCAAGAAACCACTATACCTTGATGATCTATTTGGAAATTGAACATATAAAAGGAAATTGGATAAAAATGGAAGTTGAATAAAAATAAAAATAGAAGTTGCATAAAATTAAAAATCGAAGTTCATTGAAGAAACCACTCTACCTTAACGATCTATTTGGAAATTAAATAAAAAAGGAAGTTGAATTGAAAAGAAAATTGGATAAAAATGAAAGTTGCGTAAAATTTACAATGGAAGTTGCATAAAATTAACAATAGAAGTTCATTCAAGAAGCCACTATACCTTAACGATCTATTTGGAAATTAAATAAAAAAACAAATTGAATAAAAATGGAAGTTGAATAAAAATAAAAAATAAAGTTGAATAGAATAGGAAATTGGAAGTTGCATAAAATAAAAAATGGAAGTTCATTCAATTTCATGTTTTATTCAAATTCCATTTTTATTTTTATTCAATTTCTATTTTTATTTTTATTCAACTTCAATTGTTAAGGTATAGTGGTTTTTTTTTTAATTTTATGCAACTTCCATTTTTAATTTTAGGCAACTTCCATTTTTGTTTTTAATCAACTTCCATTTTTATCCAATTTCCTTTTCTATTTAACTTCCTTTTTTAATTTTATGCAACTTACATTGTTAATTTTATGCAACTTCCATTTTTATTTTTATTCAACTTCCATTTTTATTTTCATGCAAATTCCATTTTATTTTTATTCAACTTCCATTTTTATTTAATTTCCTTTTCTATTCAACTTCCTCTTTTTTTTTAATTTCCAAATAGATCGTTAAGGTATAGTGGTTTCTTGAATGAACTTCCATTGTTAATTTTAGGCAACTTCTTTTTTCTTTAATTTCCAATAGATCGTTAAGGTATAATGGTTTCTTAAATTAACTTCTATTTTTAATGTTATTCAACTTCCATTTTTATTCGATTTCTTTTTCTATTCAACTTCCATTTTTATTTAATTTTCAAATAGACCGTTAAGGTATATTGGTTTCTTGAATGAACTTTCAATTTTTAATTTTATGCAACTTCCATTTATATTTTTATGCAACTTCCATTTTTAATTTTATGCAAATTCCATTTTTATTTTTATTCAACTTCAATTTTTATTCAATTTCCTTTTTTCTTCCATTTCTATTCAACTTTCTTTTTTATTTTATTTCCAAATAGATCGTTAACGTATAGTGGTTTCTTGAATGAACTTCCATTGTTAATTTTATGCAACTTCCATTTTTATTTTTATTTTTATTCAACATCCATTTTTATTCAATTTCCATTTCTATTCAACTTCCTTTTTTCTTTAATTTCCAAATAGATCGTCAAGGTATAGTGGTTTTTTGAATTAACTTCAATTGTTAATTTTATGCAACTTCCATTTTTATTCAATTTTCATTTCTATTCAACTTCCTTTTTTCTTTAATTTCCAAGTAAATCGTTAAGGTATAGTGGTTTCGTGAATGAACTTCCTTTTTTATTTTTATTCAACTTCTATTTTTATTCAATTTCCTTTTCTTTTCAACTTCCATTTTTATTTAATTTCCTTTTTTATTTAATTGCCAAATAGATCGTTAAGGTATAGTGGTTTCTTGAATGAACTTCGATTTTTATTTTATGCAACTGCCATTATTATTCATCCATTTACTTTTCCATTCCACTTCCATTTTTATAGCGATCCCGGGTTTTTCCTCTTGTGTACAGTGATCCGGACTTGTTTCCGTGGGTGCTAGTAGTTGCTTATATCTTGTTTGCATTCTTTCGTACTTTGTATTTGAGTTATAGGATGTGTTGGGCAGGTTTGTTACAGGTTGGTTGAACTTAGAAACCAAGAGTAGTTGCCCAGATTTTTGCCTTCACGCTCGAGCGGAGCTTTTGACACTCGAGCGGGCCCTTCGTTGTTGCTTCTCCGCTCGAGCGGGTGTTTTGACGCTCGAGCGTGATTTTCCATCTCCCAGTATTTCCTCTGTAGTGTTGGACGCTCGAGCGGGCGTTTTGACGCTCGAGCGTGAGTTTGTGTGTGACGCTCGAGCGGGGAGTTTTGCGCTCGATCGGGGACCTGGTTCAGCAAAAAGTTCTGGAAGTGTGTATCCGCCGCTCGAGCAGGAGTTTTGATGCTCGAGCGGGGGTTTCCACGCTCGAGCGGGGCGACTCTTATATAAAACCGAGATCTGACTTTTTGGATCACTTTTTCACATCCTTTTCTCTCTCTTACTTTCCCAAAACTCCATTGTTGAGCCTCTCTCTCTAGAACCTTGCCTTCTCTATGGGTATTGATCTAGTAGGAATTGTTTCCTCACCTTTGGCCTTTACAAAAAAGTTGTTGATCGTCAAGGGCCATCTTTTGATCCAAGAATCTCGGGATTTGGAGCATTTTCATTTTCTTCATCTTCTTCGTTGGGTGTCAACTATTGAGGTAGGGATTCCTACTCACTTTTATGGTCTTTGACATAGATTTTTGGTTGTTTTGATAAAGTGTTGAAGTTGGGTAAATTTTGGGACTTAGGGTTTCAAAATGTTAAAAGAGGGCTTTGTTATTTTGATTCTAAAAAGTGTATTTTGGGTTTCAAAATAATGGTATTGTTGTTGGTTGTTGATTTTTGGACCATTGGGTTGTTATTAGAAAAAGGGGTAGAAAACCCTAATTTGTTATATAAATTAGTTGGTATAATTAATTTGGAAAAGTTGTGGATTTATGGAATTGAGTTGGGAATAATGAAATTGACTCATTATATTGTGAAATGGTGGAGTTGGATTTATTAATCGCTCACTTTTGAAAACATTGATATTTTATCTGTTAGAGCTTTTATTATCTGTTTAGATATAATTGCTTGGGCTACCCGTGGAGGGTAGTTTTGATTTTGTAAACAATGCATGATGATTAGGCAAACTAAAACTAATCAATTGGATGTGTCATAGAGTATGACGGTTGAAAGAATACATTAACTGTATGTCTTGACTGATTGTATATGATCTATGTTTATATACATGTGTTGTGTGGGAGGAGATAGGGGATGTACTCCACGGTTTAGGGGAAGATAGGGAATGGACCTCTAGACCGGACTTTTGTGTGACATTGATACAGCACTACAATGTGTATCAAATGTTGATTCTGGAAGTGTTCGAATTGGTTTGATATAGCACTAAAATGTATATCGTTATCAATTGTGAAGTATAGAAGTGATTCTATGTTTTGTTGATACAGCACTGAAATGTGTATCTTTCGTAAAGTGTGGAAAGGGTTGGTGTGTTATCGGTACAGCATTACAATGTGTATCCGTCATGAATTTCGAAGGTGTTTTAAAGATGAGTCTTAATCTCATTAAGTTATTCGGCTAGGTGTTGAGCCTTGTTTTCAAACTCAAAGTTGAAAAGGAAATGGGAAATGAAATGTAACATGGACTTAATATCATGAAACCGGAATGTGATATGTGTGGATGTATCTGTGTTGACCATCTATCAATTGCTAATGTCATAGTTATTGCCCATACTGTGTTTAGCATATCTCTACTGGGCGTTGGCTCACCCTATATGGGACATTATTTTCAGGTACTGGTAGCATGCCACCTCCAAGGACATAGCTTGGAGGCAAGAGGCAGACAGACTTTTGTCGTTTTCTTTATCTTTTGGATGTATTACATGTAAATTCAGGCCAAGGGCTTAATGTGTATTTGTAAAGACTCAAAATTATATATATATATGTATATATATAGAAAGGGAAGTGAGTGCAGATGTTTGGTGGGTGAAAAAGGATTTGTTTTATATATATATATATATCTCTTACCATCCAGCTGGGGTTTAACCTTTCGGTGGGAAAGTGATGAAAGTTTGTAGAGAAAAGGTAGTGTGGTCCACTAAAAGAGAGAAGTGAGTGGTGGAGTGGGGCAAAGGTGTAAGGAATGAGAATATTTTTAAGAGAGAGAGAATTCCACAATTTGGAATCCACACCAAAACCTTCTCTTTGATCCTGTCCACGAGGCTGAGAAATTGAAGCAGCGCACACTTCTTCAGTTAAACTTCTGCTTACAATAAAAAGTTTAAACTCACTCGAGTGATTCAGATCATGTAGGGGCTAATGTTGTTCCGAAGGGTCCTGATAACAGATTATGTGATACCATTCAAAAATTGGATGGCTTTGTTGATGGTGATGAAAAAGCCAGTATACAGTGCAGATCACTCTTAAATTCAGAGTCTATTTTGTGCAGTGATGGTTCAGTCGAAAACCTGACCAATGGTGACGTTATCAACCGCGGGGTTGGTTTGCCATCATTGCTTCCTAAGAATGAGATGCCCAAATATGAAATGACTGAAGCTATGGGTGCTGTCTTGACATATAAGCATGAACTGGGAATGAACTACAACTTCATTCGTCCAGATCTGATTGTGGGGTCATGCCTACAGACTCCTGATGATGTTGACAAGCTCCGAAGTATAGGAGTGAAAACTATTTTTTTGCTTGCAACAAGATTCAGATCTTGAATATTTTGGGGTTGATATCACTGGCATTCGTGATTATGCCGACACATATGATGACATTCAACACTTGCGTGCTGAAATAAGTTGGCACACATGTTTTGGTTTGAAGGCTACAAGTTAAGTGATGGCCAATAGGCTTCATCACATTCTTTTTTTAATCTTAGCTCAGCAAAATGCGTTTGTTGTCAGGCGATTAATTTCAGATAATATTTAGTTAGCCCATGAGATGTTGGAATTTATTTGGAAAAGGAAGTCAGAAGAACAGAGTGGTTTCAGCCAAGATGTGGGCTACAACAAGGGGATCCATTGTCTCCATATCTCTTTTTGTTGGTGATTCAAGAATTAAATATTATCTTCAAGCTTGAGGTAGGGATAACCTACTCCTCTTTATGAGCTTTGTTTTTAAATTTTAGCATCTTGATATGTTGGGGGTTGTTGGGTAATTTTGAGAAAGTTTAGGCTTTTGTGTAACTTTACAAAAGTTGGGGTTTTAAATATATAAAACCTATATGCATGTTTAGCATGAAGAAATGGAATTAATGTTGAAACATTGATGAAAATGGAACCTTAGGGTTATAATGTTAATTATGGAAAATGCCCTAATTACATTGGTTAATTAATTGGTATAATTAATTGTGAGAAATGAGGAATTGAATTGGGAATGTTGAGATTGGGAATGTATGGGATTAAAGGGTGTAGTTGAATTATTTATCGCTCACCTAGTTGAAATGTTGATTTTATATTCATTTTGTGCATTTATTTTCTGTTTAGAAATAACTGCTTTGGGCTATCGGTGGAGGATAGTCTTGATTGTTGTAGACAATGCATGATGATTAGGCAAACTAAAACTAATCACTAGAATATGTCATTGAGTATGACGTTTGAAAGAATACATTAACTTTATGTATTGACTGATGATGTGTATAATAATTGTTTATATGCATTGTGTTGTGTTGGAGGAGAGAGGGGATGTACTCCACGGTTTAGGGGAAGAGAGGTGATAGACCTCTAAACCGGGTGTTGTGTAGGAGAAGAGAGGGGATGGACTCCGTAGATACAGCTCATATGCTTATCTTTGAGAAGTGTAGATACAGCTCATATGCTTATCTTTGGTGGTGTGATATAGTTCTTATACTTATCTGTTGATGTGTTGATATAGCTTATATGCTTATCCGTTGATGTGTTGATATAACTAGTATGCTTATCTATTGTGAAATGGGAAAATGTTTAATATGAGTTGCTGTCTCATATAGATTGTTTGGTCAGGTTCTGAGCCATAATTATGAATTGAGAATTGAAAGAAAATGGAAAATGAAATGTACCATGGACTTGAATGTCATGAAACTGTAAAGTGTTATGAAAGAATGTAAAAGTGTTGACCATCTATCAACTGTTAATCTTTTAGTCATTGTTCATAACTGGTTTAGTATATTTCTACTGGGCTGTGGCTCACCCTATATGGGAACATCATTTTCAGGTACAGGTAGCATGCCACCTCCAAGGACATAGCTTGGGAGGCTAGAGGCGGACAGACTTTTGTTGTCTTTCCTTGTTTTGATGTATTACTTGTAGATTCAAGCCAAGGGCTTAATGTGTAATTGAGTTAGTACTCTATTTTTGTAACCAAGTGATAACTTGGAAAGCTGTAAGCCCTTAGGGCATTTGCTATGTTGTTAACATGTAATACTTTTTGTAATGAATTACTCTGATGAATAGAAGGATGTTGATCTTTTATATATCAATGCATGTCAATATTGTGGGTTTAATGTTATTATTTTGAGGGCGTTACAGTATTTGAGTTAGTACTCTCTTCTAGTAACCAAGTGTTAACTTGGAAAGCTGTAAGCCCGTAGGGCATTTGCTTTTATTGTTAACATGTAATACTTGTTGTAATGAACTACTTTGATGAATAGAAGAATATTTATCTTTTACATCAATGCATGTCTAAATTGATGGGTTCTAATGTTATTTTTTTGTGGGCGTCACAATTTTTATTTAATTTCCTTTTTTATTTAACTTCATTTTTTCTTTAATTTCCAATAGATCGTTAAGGTATATTGGTTTCTTGAATGAACTTTTATTGTTAATTTTATGCAACTTCCATTTTTATTTTTATTCAACTTCCATTTTTATTCAATTTCCTTCTCTATTCAACTTCTTTTTTTGTCTAATTTCCAAATAAATCGTTAGGGTATAGTGGTTTCTTGAATAAACTTTCATTTTTAATTTTATGCAAGTTCCATTTTTATTCAATTTATTTTCTATTCAACTCCCTTTTTTTATTTAATTTCCAAATAGATCGTTAAGGTATAGTGGTTTCTTGAATAAACTTCCATTTTTAATTTTATGCAAGTTCCATTTTTATTCAATTTATTTTCTATTCATGTAACACCCTCAAAAAAAAAAAAAAAATTACATAAAACCCATCACTTTAGACATCAATTGATATAAGAGAAATCAACCATTTCTATTCATTAGAGTAGTTCTTACAACAGTACTACATGTTAACAACAACAGCAAATGCCCTACGGGCTTACAGCTTTCCAAGTCAACACTTGGTTACACAAAGAAGAGTACTAACTCTATACAAAAGAAGCCCTTGGCTTGATATACATGTAATACAAACAAAATAACCAAAAGAGTCTTCAACTCCCATAACCATCCAAGCTATGTCCTTAGAGGTGGCATGCTACCTATACCTGAAAATAATGTCCCATATGAGCCAACGCCCAATAGAGATATGATAAACACAGTATGAGCAATAACTAAGACATTAGCAATTGATAAATGTTTAATTCCCATAAATCAATTCATAACTCATTGCCATTACATGACCACGATGTCCATGTTTCATTTCATTTTCCATTTCTTATCAAATTCCCAATTCACAACAACGGCTCAGAACCTGGCCAACAACTTACATGAGGTAGTTACTCATATTAAACATTTCCCATTTCACAATAGATAAGCATGCTAGCTATATCAACATCTCAACAGATAAGCATATAAGCTATATCAACACTTCCATAGATAAGCATATGAGCTATATCAACACTTCCATAGATAAGCATATGAGCTATATCAACACATTAACTGACAAGCATATGAGCTGTATCAGCGGAGTCCATCCCCTATCTCCTCCCGAACAACATCCGGTTTAGAGGTCCATCCCCTATCTTCCCCTAAACTGTGGAGTACATCCCCTATCTTCTCCCACACAACACAACGCCTATACACATAAGTCATATACACAATCAATCAATACATAACGTCAATGTATTCTATCAACCGTCATACTCTATGACACATCCAATTGATTAGTTTTAGTTTGCCTAATCATCATGCATTGTCTACAACAATCAAAACTACCCTCCACCGATAGCCCAAAGCAATTATTTCTAAACAGATAATAAAAGCTCCAACAGATAAAATATCAATGTTTTCAACAGTGAGCGATTAATAAATCCAATTGTACCATTTTACAATATAATGAGCCAATTTCATTATTTCCAACTCACTTCCAAACAACAACAATTTTCCCAAATTAATTATACCAATTAATTTATACAACAAATTAGGGTTTTCTACCCCATTTCTCAATGTTGACCCAATGGTCTATATTTCAACAACCAACAACAATTTCATTATTTTGAAACCCAAATTACACTTTTTAGAATCAAAATAACCAAAACCTTCTTTCAACATTTCCAAACCCTAACTTCCCAAAATCAACCATTTAACAAAATGCCCAAAAATCTAGGTCAAAACCCATAGTAGTGAGTAGGAATCCCTACCTCAAATTGGGAGCCTAAAGGAGAGAAGAGACCAAAATCAAAATGCTCCAAACTCCAAACTTTTCGGATCAAAACGAAGCCCTCGACGATCAACCCAACTTTTACAAAGGCCGAAGAGAAGGAAAGCACTCTAACTAGATCAAACCCTAGAGAGAAGGGAGTTTCTAGAGAGAGAGGCTCTCAAAATCGTTTTTGGGAAAGTAAGAGAGAGAAAAGAAAAGTGAAAAGTGATTAAAAAATGCCCAACTGCTATCTGATATACGACAGGTCCGCTCGAGCGGAGAACAGAACGCTCGAGCGTCAAGAACAAAAACCATGGCCCGCTCGAGCGCAACATGGCCCGCTCGAGCGCCAAGATACAAGGATAAAGCACATCCGCTCGAGCGCGAAAACCAGTCCACTCGAGCGTAGATTTCCCCCTCCTAGAACTTTCACAAACAAAGCACTACCCGCTCGAGCGCCAACGAACCCGCTCGAGCGCGACCCGCTCGGGCATGAAAAACACACCTGCAGAAGTTTTGCAGAGGCACAAAATACTGGAAGTGTATAAACCCCGCTCGAGCGCAATAAGGCCAGCTCGAGCGGACAACCAAAAACCAAACTCCGCTCGAGCGCAAAATAACCTGCTTGAGCGTAACACCAAAAACCTGGGCAACTAGATTTGAGACTTAGGCTCAACCAACCTATAACACACCTGCCCAAAACATCCTAAAACTCAATCATAAGGAATTAAAGAATGACAGCAAGATAAATAACCATCAACTCCACGGAACCAAGTCCGGAATACGACAACTACAGAGAGGGAAAACCGGGATCGCTATAACCTTCCCCCCTTAAAGAATTTCGTCCTTGAAATTAAATACAAGCTTTTCAAAAACAAGATTTTCTCAATTCCCAACATTATTACAATATAATATTAAACAATCCGACCCATTACCGGTCAATCCCATCTCTTTTCAAGAGGCATTTCACATTATACATAACAACCTGCATCATCAACATGCATTCCTTTGAAATTTATCAATTTCAACTCATTTTCCACAATTCCTTAACACATGCTTGCATTTTCACAATACACTTAACATATGCAATGTTAACACAAACTTCCATTTACCAAAACATTTACAATGTTTTACAGCTTAAGACATACATAATGCTCTTAAAGCTCAATAATATTACAAAATTTCAATACATGATTACACATCAACAAACATGTCCGGATACTTTTTACGGACTTCCAACTCACATTCCCAAGTGGCTTCCTCCACTCCGTGATGCTTCCACAAAACCTTTACCAAGGGAATGGTCTTGCCACGCAGGACTTGATCCCGCCTATCCAAGACCCGAACCGGTCTCTCTTCATACGAGGCATCCTCATCTACCTTTAAGTCAGTCCAATCTAACACATGGGACGGATCCAGCTCATACTTCCGAAGCATACTCACATGAAACACGTCATGCACTCCGGACAACTGCGGTGGCAAAGCCAAACGATAAGCAACCTCTCCAATCCTCTCAAGGATCTCAAAGGGACCGATAAACCGAGGGGATAACTTCCCACTCTTCCCAAACCTCATCAAACCTCACCTAGGTGATATTTTCAAGAAGACATGATCACCTACCTCAAACGCCAAAGGCCTCCTCCTACGGTCGGCATAACTCTTTTGGCAACTCTAGGCTGTAACAAGCCTCCTACGGATAAGCTCAACCTTCTCCGTCGTCTCTCTAACCAACTCCGGACCCAACAAAGGTGCATCACCCACCTCGGCCCAACAAACTAGAGATCTACACGGTCGGCCATACAAGGCCTCAAACGGTGCCATACCGATACTCGACTGAAAACTGTTGTTGTAGGCAAACTCCACCAAAGGCAAGTGCCTCTCCCACGTCCCACTGAAGTCAAGGGCACACCCTCGAAGCATATCCTCAAGGATTGAATAGTACTCTCGGACTGCCCGTCAGTCTGAGGATGATAAGCCATACTAAAGGTCAACTTAGTGCCCAAGGCACTTTGCAAACTCTGCCACAACCTGGCAGTAAAACGAGGATCTCTATTTGAGACGATTGTCACTGGGACCCCGTGCAATCTCACTATGTCCCGAATATACAAATCGGCAAGGTGATCTACCGAATCTCTCACGCGCATAGGGATAAAGTGCGCCGACTTAGTCAACCGGTCTACAACCACCCAAATGGCATCACTACCCCGTTGAGTCCTCGGAAGACCTACAACGAAGTCCATAGTGACATGCTCCCACTTCCACTCGGCAATAGGCAAGGGTTGCAACAAACCCGCTGGCCTCTGATGCTCGGCCTTCACTTGCTGACAAGTAAGGCACTTAGACACGAAAACTGCCACATCTCTCTTCATTACCTGCCACCAGAATTGGCGGCCCAAATCCCGATACATCTTAGTGCCTCCCGGATGCACTGCAAGACGTGAATGGTGAAACTTTCGGAGTACTTCCTCTCGGTAAGACTCTGGCACAAACAGACGGTCTCGGTATCTCACACTCTGGTCGGGATACACTGCCAAACCCTTCTCAACCTTCCCACTAGAGATCTTCTCTCGGAGAGACTCTACCTCAAGATCACCTCTCTGTGCCTCCAACACCCGAGTCACGAGTGTAGGCTGTGCGACAACAGAAAACAAGGCCGCAGCCTCAACAGATTCGCCCAGAAGCAAATCAAACTCGCCAAGTGCCCCCAACATCTCCCATTCCCGGATGGCTATACAAGCTACATCACCTATGGATTTCTTGCTAAGGGCATCGGCCACAACATTGGCCTTTCCCGGGTGATAGTACAACTCAAAATCGTAGTCCTCAATGAACTCCATCCACCTCCTCTGCCTCAAATTCAAGTCCCTCTGTGTAAACAGGTACTTCAAACTCTTGTGGTCCGAGAATACCTCGAACTTCTCACCATAAAGGTAGTGCCTCCAAATCTTTAAGGCAAAAATCACGGCTGCTAACTCTAGGTCATGTGTGGGGTAATTCTTCTCATGAATTTTCAACTGACGTGAGCCATAAACTACCACTTTCCCCTCTTGCATCAACACACAACCCAAACCCTCTCGTGAGGCATCACAATAAACTGCATAACCCAACCCTCTCTCCGGAATAATCAACACCGGAGCGGTGGTCAATCTAACTTTCAACTCTTGGAACGACTTTTCACAAGTCTCACTCCACACAAACTTGACCCCTTTCCGCATCAACCTAGTCAACGGCGAAGCTAGCCTGGAGAAATCTTTCACAAACCGGCGGTAATACCCAGCTAACCCCAGAAAACTGCGGATCTCAAAAACACTCTTAGGCTGTGCCCAATCTTGCACTGCCTCAACCTTGGATGTATCAACAGACACCCCTTCCCCGGATACCATATGGCCTAAGAACTTGACTTCCTCTAGCCAGAACTCACATTTCCAAACTTGGCATACAGCCTGTGGGCTCTAAGCAACTCAAGCACCACTCTCAAGTGTTTCTCGTGTTCCTCCTCTGAAGGCGAATAGATAAGAATGTCGTCCACGAAAACGACCACAAATCGATCTAAGAATTCCCGGAAGATCCGGTTTATCAAGTCCATAAAGACTGCCGGTGCATTGGTGAGCCCAAATGGCATCACCAGAAACTCATAATGGCCATACCGCGTACGGAATGTCGTCTTCAGAATATCCTCCTCCCTGACCCTCAACTGGTGGTAACCCGATCTCAAATCTATTTTAGAGAAACAACGGGAACCCTTCAACTGGTCAAACAGGTCATCAATACGGGGCATAGGGTACTTATTCTTAACCGTAGCCCGATTCAACTTCCGGTAGTCGATACACAATCTTAAGGCACCATCTTTCTTTTTAGCAAAGAGGGCCGGTGCTCTCCACGGTGAAACACTAGGGCGAACAAATCTCTTATCTAGCAATTCCTGGAGCTGAATCTTCAACTCACTCAACTCGGTTGGGGCAAAACGGTAAGGTGCCATAGAAATCGACGCCGTGCCGGGCACTAAATCAATAGAGAACTCTATCTCTCGGTGAGGTGGCAAACTAACGAGGTCCTCGGGAAAAACATCCAAATACTCACAAACCACCCTCGGTAATACAATCTGGGTCACACTCACCACTCAAGAAGCTAGCAAGTAGACCACTAAGCTCATTCCGCCCTTGCGGATCATACACCGATGGCAACACACTACCAACCCGATCCCCCAAGAAATGGAAACACTCCCCGCTCAAGGTACAAACTGTAACCCTCTGGCGGTAGCAATCGATAATTGCCCGGTATGACGATAGCCAGTCCATACCCAAAATAACATCAAAACCCTTCATAGGCATAACCACAAAGGGGAAAGGAAGCCTATGGTTGGCAACCTCTATATCACAACCTCTACATCCGTGTTTCAAAATCAATTCACCCCCAACAGGTGATACTACACAAATAGGAGATTACAACAGTGCTAACTCCAATTCCAACACAGATGCGAATGCAGCAGATACAAAAGAATGAGATGCGCCCGTATCAATCAACACACTAGCAACCGAGTTGCAAAACAGAAAGGTACCTCTTACAACTGATGGAGCCGGTACTAGGTCCTGCGCGGTAATAGCATACACGCGCCCTGTAGGCCCCTGAGCCACCTGCACACCTCTAGGAGCAAAAGACTGCTGCACAGACTGGGACGACGAAGCTCCCGGATTGGCCCTCGAGGCCTGCACAGACTGAACTGGCTGATAACTCTGCGTCTGCCTAGAACCAGACGCCCCCGAAGTGGCACTCAACTGTGGGTAAAACCTTTTCAGGTGCCCAGGCTGACCACACTAATAGCAAGACAAAGGCTGGCCCCTGCCCTGACTCTGGCCCTGAGGTCTAGCTAAAGAAGAAGCAGCTCGCTGACCCCCTCCCTTCTGCGGGCAAACAGAAGACTTGTGACCCAGCTGGCCACACATAAAACAAGTCAAACCTCCCTGACTACCTCTCCCGGAGCCTGCACTCGGCACTGGAAAGGTCGATCTAGCCAAACCACCCTGAGACTGCTGAGGGTTAAAACCTCTCTGTCTCCTGCCATCACCCTGGCCATCTTGGCTCCTCTTGGAATCTCTATGCTTCTCCTCATCCTCCGCCTGCATCATAATCTCCATATGAGCTGCAGCATCCACCAAACGTCTATACTCTCAAATAAACGACCCTCCAACCCTCAGCTTGAGTCCATGCCTCAACTTCCGCTCAAACTCAAAGCAACGGCGTTCCTCGGACGCCACGAGTTCAGGTGCAAACCTGGACAGACTAGTAAAAGTAGCCTCAAACTCGGCCACTGACAAACCTTGCTGTTTAAGCTGGCAAAACTGTTCCCTCAACTTCTCCCTAGCAGCTGAAGACAAGACCTTCTCCTGGAAGGCATCTACAAAAGCCCCCCATGTACCACCAACACGGCCCTTCTCGTACTTCCACCATTGACCCGCATCTCCCTTCAGCTGGAAGGATGCCAAGGTCACCTTCAATGCACCGTCCTCGATGCCAAGCATCTCGAACGTCTTACTCATCTGCTCCAACCACTTGTTAGCCTTAAGTGGCTCTTTCGAATCCCCAATAAACTCGTCCGGATTAGACCGGAAGAACTCCCTCTTCAAGAAAGAAGGTCCTGCCTCAACAATCGGATTCTCAGCTCTGAGAATACCCAAAGCTCCTGCTATCTCTCGGGCCAAGGCGCCCGTAGCCTGCTGACCCACTGGCTCGGCCACATTGGCCTGACCAACTCCCTCCTGCATTGCCGGAACGTCATCCGGTAAAGGCATTTCCTGCCTCCTAGGCCTACCACGCCTACCACCTCGTCCTCGTCCTGACATCCTATTAAAGGTACCGAAGACGTTAGCACATTCATAAATGTGCCGAAACTAAACACTCGCATCCTAATGCATGGACAACTGTAATTCACTCCATGTAAGCACATAAACACACAAGCACTTACGAATTTCATTCCCGGATAATGATAGTCTCGAGGCGTTACTAGAGTTCTGGTTAGAAACAGCATTGATCAAGTGCTTTTCCAACAAGACTCACAGAAACCCAAGGATCCAATCAATATCCTAGAAATCAAATCCCATACCCAAATAGTCACATAAGCATGTTATCACACAAGCATATAACATTACATCTTTGTCTCTAACAAGCGAGACAAACCCATTGTGATACTAATCACTTCCCACATACCCAAAGTATTCGAACCCGGTACGCTCTGATACCAAGTTGTAACGCCCTCAAAAAAAAAAAAAAAAAATACATAAAACCCATCACTTTAGACATGCATTGATATAAGAGAAATCAACCATTTCTATTCATTAGAGTAGTTCTTACAACAGTATTACATGTTAACAACAAAAGCAAATGCCCTACGGGCTTACAGCTTTCCAAGTCAACACTTGGTTACACAAAGAAGAGTACTAACTCTATACAAAAGAAGCCCTTGGCTTGATATACATGTAATACAAACAAAACAACCAACAACCAATCACCACATCTCTAATCAAATCCAATGTCCTTCGAGGTGGCATGCTACCTGTACCTGAAAATAATGTCCTATAAAGGGTGAGCCAACGCCCAGTAGAGATATGCTAAACACAATATGAGCAATAACTAAGACATTAGCAATTGGTAAATGTTTAATTCCCATAAATCAATTCATAACTCATTGCCATTACATGACCACGATGTCCATATTTCATTTCATTTTCCATTTCTTATCAAATTCTCAATTCACAACAACGGCTCAGAACCTGGCCAACAACTTACATGAGGTAGTTACTCATATTAAACATTTCCCATTTCACAATAGATAAGCATGCTAGCTATATCAACATCTCAACAGATAATCATATAAGCTATATCAACACTTCCATATATAAGCATATGAGCTATATCAACACATTAACTGACAAGC
Organism: Camellia japonica; assembly: GCA_030407325.1. Classification (NCBI taxonomy): domain Eukaryota; kingdom Viridiplantae; phylum Streptophyta; class Magnoliopsida; order Ericales; family Theaceae; genus Camellia; species Camellia japonica. The sequence continues at coordinate 34,991 of JAPPVO010006277.1, read as the reverse complement.
ATATGAGCCGTATCAGCGGAGTCCATCCCCTATCTCCTCCCGAACAACATCCGGTTTAGAGGTCCATCCCCTATCTTTCCCTAAACCGTGGAGTACATCCCCTATCTTCTCCCACACAACACAACGCCTATACACATAGGTCATATACACAATCAATCAATACATAACGTCAATGTATTCTATCAACCGTCATACTCTATGACACATCCAATTGATTAGTTTTAGTTTGCCTAATCATCATGCATTGTCTACAACAATCAAAACTACCCTCCACCGGTAGCCCAAAGCAATTATTTCTAAACAGATAATAAAAGCTCCAACAGATAAAATATCAATGTTTTCAATAGTGAGCGATTAATAAATCCAACTCTACCATTTTACAATATAATGAGCCAATTTCATTATTTCCAACTCACTTCCAAATAACAACAATTTTTCCAAATTAATTATACCAATTAATTTATACAACAAATTAGGGTTTTCTACCCCATTTCTCAATGTTGACCCAATGGTCTATATTTCAACAACCAACAACAATGTCATTATTTTGAAACCCAAATTACACTTTTTAGAATCAAAATAACCAAAACTCTCTTTCAACATTTCCAAACCCTAACTTCCCAAAATCAACCATTTAACAAAATGCCAAAAAATCTAGGTCAAAACCCATAGTAGTGAGTAGGAATCCCTACCTCAAATTCGGAGCCCAAAAGAGAGAAGAGACCAAAATCAAAATGCTCCAAACTCCAAACTTTTTGGATCAAAACGAAGCCCTCGACGATCAACCCAACTTTTACATAGGCCGAAGAGAAGGAAAGCACTCTAACTAGATCAAACCCTAGAGAGAAGGGAGTTTCTAGAGAGAGAGGCTCTTAAAATCGTTTTTGGGAAAGTAAGAGAGAGAAAAGAAAAGTGAAAAGTGATTCAAAAATGCCCAACTGCTATCTAATATACGACAAGTCCGCTCGAGCGGAGAACAGAACGCTCGAGCGTCAAGAACAAAAACCATGGTCCGCTCGAGCGCAACATGGCCCGCTCGAGCGCCAAGACACAAGGATAAAGCACATCCGGTCGAGCTCGAAAACCAGTCCGCTCGAGCGTAGATTTCCCCCTCCCAGAACTTTCACAGACAAAGCACTACCCGCTCGAGCACCAACGAACCGCGACACGCTCGAGCGTAAAGAAACACACTCGACCGTGAAAAACACACCTGCAGAAGTTTTGCAGAGGCACGACGAAATACTGGGAGTTGTAAACCCGTCGAGAAAAAGCCCGCTCGGACAATAACCAAGCGGACAACCAAAAACCACTCCGCTCGAGGCAGAAGAAAACCCGCTCGAGCGTAATACCAAAAACCTAGGCAACTAGATTTGAGACTTAGGCTCAACCAACCTGTAACACACCTGCCCAAAACATCTTAAAACTCAATCATAAGGAATTAAAGAATGACAGTAAGATAAATAACCATCAACTCCACGGAACCAAGTCCGGAATACGACAACTACAGAGAGGGAAAACTGGGATCGCTATAACCTTCCCCCGTTAAAGAATTTCGTCCGCGAAATTAAATACAAGTTTTTCAAAAACAAGATTTTCTCAATTCCCAACATTATTACAATATAATATTAAACAATCCGACCCATTACCGGCCAATCCCATCTCTTTTCAAGAGGCATTTCACATTATACATAACAACCTGTATCATCAACATGCATTCCTTTGAAATTTATCAATTTCAACTCATTTTCCACAATTCCTTAACACATGCAACATTAATATCATGCTTGCATTTTCACAATACACTTAACATACGCAATGTTAACACAAACTTCCATTTACCAAAACATTTACAATGTTTTACAGCTTAAGACATACATAATGCTCTTAAAGCTCAATAATATTACAAAATTTCAATACATGATTACACATCAACAAACATGTCCAGATACTTTTCACGGACTTCCAACTCACGTTCCCAAGTGGCTTCCTCCACTCCGTGATGCTTCCACAAAACCTTTACCAAGGGAATGGTCTTGCCAAGCAGGACTTGATCCCGCCTATCCAAGACCCGAACCGGTCTCTCTTCATACGAGGCATCCTCATCTACCTCTAAGTCGGTCCAATCTAACACATGGGACGGATCCGGCTCATACTTCCGAAGCATACTCACATGAAACACGTCATGCACTCCGGACAACTGCGGTGGCAAAGCCAAACGATAAGCAACCTCCCCAATCCTCTCAAGGATCTCAAAGGGACCGATAAACTGAGGGGATAACTTCCCACTCTTCCCAAACCTCATCAAACCTCGCCTAGGTGATATTTTCAAGAAGACATGATCACCTACCTCAAACGCCAAAGGCCACCTCCTACGGTCGGCATAACTCTTTTGGCGACTCTGGGCTGTAATAAGCCTCCTACGGATAAGCTCAACCTTCTCTGTCGTCTCTCTAACCAACTCCGGACCCAACAAAGGTGCATCACCCACCTCGGCCCAACAAACTGGAGATCTACACGGTCGGCCATACAAGGCCTCAAACGGTGCCATACCGATACTCGACTGAAAACTGTTGTTGTAGGCAAACTCCACAAAGGGCAAGTGCCTCTCCCACATCCCACTGAAGTCAAGGGAACACCCTCGAAGCATATCCTCAAGGATTTGAATAGTACACTCGGACTGCCCGTCAGTCTGAGGATGATAAGCCGTACTAAAGGTCAACTTAGTGCCCAAGACACTCTGCAAACTCTGCCACAACCTGGCAGTAAAACGAGGATCTCTATCGGAGACGATCGTCACTGGGACCCCGTGCAATCTCACTATGTCCCGAATATACAAATCGGCAAGGTGATCTACCGAATCTCTCACGCGCATAGGGATAAAGTGCGCCGACTTAGTCAACCGGTCTACAACCACCCAAATGGCATCACTACCCCGCTGAGTCCTTGGAAGACCTACAACAAAGTCCATAGTGACATGCTCCCACTTCCACTCGGCAATAGGCAAGGGTTGCAACAAACCCGCTGGCCTCTGATGCTCGGCCTTCACTTGCTGACAAGTAAGGCACTTAGACACGAAAACTGCCACATCTCTCTTCATTCCCCGCCACCAGAACTGGCGGCCCAAATCCCGATACATCTTAGTGCCTCCCAGAAGCACTGCAAGACGTGAATGGTGAAACTCTCAGAGTACTTCCTCTCGGTAAGACTCCGGCACAAACAGACGGTCTCGGTATCTCACACTCTGGTCGAAATACACTACCAAACCCTTCTCAACCTTCCCACTAGAGATCTTCTCTCGGAGAGACTCTACCTCATGATCACCTCTCTGTGCCTCCAACACCCGAGTCACGAGTGTAGGCTGTGCGACAACAGAAAACAAGGTCGCAGCCTCAACAGATTCGCCCAGAAGCAAATCAAACTCGCCAAGTGCCCCCAACATCTCCCATTCCCGGATGGCTATACAAGCTACATCACCTATGGATTTCCTGCTAAGGGCATCGGCCATAACATTGGCCTTTCCCGGGTGATAGTACAACTCAAAATCGTAGTCCTCAATGAACTCCATCCACCTCTTCTGCCTCAAATTCAAGTCCCTCTGTGTAAACAGGTACTTCAAACTCTTGTGGTCTGAGAACACCTCGAACCTCTCACCATAAAGGTAGTGCCTCCAAATCTTTAAGGCAAAAATCACGGCTGCTAACTCTAGGTCATGTGTGGGGTAATTCTTCTCATGAAGTTTCAACTGACGTGAGCCATAAACTACCACTTTCCCCTCTTGCATCAACACACAACCCAAACCCTCTCGTGAGGCATCACAATAAACCGCATAACCCAACCCTCTCTCCGGAATAATCAACACCGGAGCGGTGGTCAATCTAACTTTCAACTCTTGGAACGACTTTTCACAAGTCTCACTCCACACAAACTTGACCCCTTTCCGCATCAACCTAGTCAACGGCGAAGCTAGCCTGGAGAAATCTTTCACAAACCGGCGGTAATACCCAGCTAACCCCAGAAAACTGCGGATCTCAAAAACACTCTTAGGCTGTGCCCAATCTTGCACTGCCTCAACCTTGGATGTATCAACAGACACCCCTTCCCCGGATACCATATGGCCTAAGAACTTGACTTTCTCTAGCCAGAACTCACATTTCCCAAACTTGGCATACAGCCTGTGGGCTCTAAGCAACTCAAGCACCACTCTCAAGTGTTTCTCTGTTCCTCCTCTGAAGGCGAATATAAGAATGTCGTCCACGAAAACGACCACAAATGATCTAAGAATTCCCGGAAGATCCGGTTCATCAAGTCCATAAAGACTACCGGTGCATTGGTGAGCCCAAATGGCATCACCAGAAACTCCTAATGGCCATACCGCGTACGGAATGCCGTCTTCGGAATATCCTCCTCCCTGACCCTCAACTGGTGGTAGCCCAATCTCAAATCTATCTTAGAGAAACAACAGGAACCCTTCAACTGGTCAAACAGGTCATCAATACGGGGCATAGGGTACTTATTCTTAACCGTAGCCCGATTCAACTTCTGGTAGTCGATACACAGTCTTAAGGCACCATCTTTCTTTTTAACAAAGAGGGCCAGTGCTCGCCACGGTGAAACACTAGGGCGAACAAATCCCTTATCTAGCAATTCCTGGAGCTGAATCTTCAACTCACTCAACTCGGCTAGGGCAAAACGGTAAGGTGCCATAGAAATCGACGCCGTGCCGGGCACTAAATCAATAGAGAACTTTATCTCTCGGTGAGGTGGCAAACTAACGAGGTCCTCGGGAAAAAAATCCGAATACTCACAAACCACCCTCAGTAATACAATCTGGGTCTCATCACACTCACCACTCAAGAAGCTAGCAATTACACCACTAAGCTCATTCCGCCCTTGCGGATCATACACCGATGGCAACACACTACCAACCCGATCCCCCAAGAAATAGAAGCACTCCTCGCTCAAGGTACAAACTGTAACCCTCTGGCGGTAGCAATCGATAACTGCCCGGTATGACGATAGCCAGTCCATACCCAAAATAACATCAAAACCCTTCATGGGCATAACCACAAAGGGGAAAGGAAGGCTATGGTCGACGACCTCTATATCACAACCTCTACATCCGTGTTTCAAAATCAATTCACCCCCAACAGGTGATACTACACAAATAGGAGATTCCAACAGTGCTAACTCCAATTCCAACACAGATGCGAATGCAGCAGATACAAAAGAATGAGATGCGCCCGTATCAATCAACACACTAGCAACCGAATTGCAAAATAGAAAGGTACCTCTTACAACTGATGGAGCCGGTACCAGGTCCTGTACGGTAATAGCATACACGCGCCCTGTAGGCCCCTGATCCACCTGCTCACCTCTAGGAGCAAAAGACTGCTGCACAGACTGGGACGACGAAGCTCCCGGAATGACCCTCGAGGCCTGCACAGACTGAACTGGCTGATAACTCTGCGTCTGCCTAGAACCAGACGCCCCCGAAGTGGCACTCAACTGTGGGCAAAACCTCTTCAAGTGCCCAGGCTGACCACACTGATAGCAAGACAAAGGCTGGCCCCTGCCCTGACTCTGGCCCTGAGGTCTAGCTGAAGAAGAAGCAGCTCGCTGACCCCCTCCCTTCTGCGGGCAAACAGAAGACTTGTGACCCAGCTAGCCACACGTAAAACAAGTCAAATCTCCCTGACTACCTCTCCCGGAGCCTGCACTCGGCACTGGAAAGGTCGATCTAGCCAAACCACCCTGAGACTGCTGAGGGTTAAAACCTCTCTGTCTCCTGCCATCACCTTGGCCATCTTGGCTCCTCTTGGAACCTCTATGCTTCTCCTCATCCTCTTCCTGCATCATAATCTCCATATGAGCTGCAGCATCCACCAAACGTCTATACTCTCGAATAAACGACTCTCCAACCCTCAGCTTGAGTCCACGCCTTAACTTCCGCTCAAACTCAAAGCAACGGCGTTCCTCGGACGCCACGAGTTCAGGTGCAAACCTGGACGGACTAGTAAAAGTAGCCTCAAACTCGGCCACTGACAAACCCTGCTGTTTAAGCTGGCAAAACTGTTCCCTCAGCTTCTCCGTAGCAGCTGAAGACAAGAACTTCTCCTGGAAGGCATCTACAAAAGCCCCCCATGTACCACCAACACGGCCCTTCTCGTACTTCCACCATTGACCCGCATCTCCCTTCAGCTGGAAGGATGCCAAGGTCACCTTCAATGCTCCGTCCTCGATGTCAAGCATCTCGAACGTCTTACTCATCTGCTCCAACCACTCGTCAGCCTTAAGTGGCTCTTTCGGATCCCCAATAAACTCGTCCGATTAGACCGGAAGAACTCCCTCTTCAAGAAAGAAGGTCCTGCCTCAACAACCGGATTCTCAACTCTGAGAATACCCAAAGCTCCTGCTATCTCTCGGGCCAAGGCGCCCATAGCCTGCTGACCCACTGGCTCGGCCACATTGGCCTGACCAACTCCCTCCTGCATTGTCGGAACGTCATCCAGTAAAGGCATTTCCTACCCTAGGCCTACCACGCCTACCACCTCGTCCTCGTCCTGACATCCTATTAAAGGTAGCGAAGATGTTAGCACATTCATAAATGTGCCGAAACTAAACACTCGCGTCCTAATGCATGGACAACTGTAATTCACTCCACGTAAGCACATAAACACACAAGCACTTACGAATTTCATTCCCGGATAATGATAGTCCCGAGGCGTTACTAGAGTTCCGGTTATAAACAACATTGATCAAGTGCTATTCCAACAAGACTCACAGAAACCCAAGGATCCAATCAATATCCTAGAAATCAAATCCCATACCCAAATAGTCACATAAGCATGTTATCACACAAGCATATAACATTATATCTAAGTCTCTAACAAGCGAGACAAACCCATTGTGATACTAATCACTTCCCACGTACCCAAAGTATTCGAACCCGGTACGCTCTGATACCAAGTTGTAACGCCCTCAAAAAAAAAAAAAATACATAAAACCCATCACTTTAGACATGCATTGATATAAGAGAAATCAACAATTTCTATTCATTAGAGTAGTTCTTACAACAGTATTACATGTTAACAACAAAAGCAAATGCCCTACGGGCTTACAGCTTTCCAAGTCAACACTTGGTTACACAAAGAAGAGTACTAACTCCATACAAAAGAAGCCCTTGGCTTGATATACATTCAACTCCCATAACCATGCAAGATATGTCCTTGGAGGTGGCATGCTACCTGTACCTGAAAATAATGTCCCATAAAGGATGAGTCAATGCCCAGTAGAGATATGCTAAACACAGTATGAGCAATAACTAAGACATTAGCAATTGATAAATGTTTAATTTCCATAAATCAATTCATAACTCATTGCCATTACATGACCACGATGTCCATGTTTCATTTCATTTTCCATTTCTTATCAAATTCCCAATTCACAACAATGGCTCAGAACCTGGCCAACAACTTACATAAGGTAGTTACTCATATTAAACATTTCCCATTTCACAATAGATGAGCATGCTAGCTATATCAACATCTCAACAGATAAGCATATAAGCTATATCAACACTTCCGTAGATAAGCATATGAGCTATATCAACACTTCCATAGATAAGTATATGAGTTATATCAACACATTAACTGACAAGCATATGAGCTGTATCAGCGGAGTCCATCCCCTATCTCCTCCCGAACAACATCCGGTTTATAGGTCCATCCCCTATCTTCCCCTAAACCGTGGAGTACATCCCCTATCTTCTCCCACACAACACAACGTATATACACATAGGTCATATACACAATCAATCAATACATAACGTCAATGTATTCTATCAACCGTCATACTCTATGACACATCCAATTGATTAGTTTTAGTTTGCCTAATCATCATGCATTGTCTACAACAATCAAAACTACCCTCCACCGGTAGCCTAAAGCAATTATTTCTAAACAGATAATAAAAGCTCCAATAGATAAAATATCAATGTTTTCAATAGTGAGCGATTAATAAATCCAACTCTACCATTTTACAATATAATGAGCCAATTTCATTATTTCCAACTCACTTCCAAATAACAACAATTTTCCCAAATTAATTATACCAATTAATTTATACAACAAATTAGGGTTTTCTACCCCATTTCTCAATGTTGACCCAATGGTCTATATTTCAACAACCAACAACAATGTCATTATTTTGAAACCCAAATTACACTTTTTAGAATCAAAATAACCAAAACCCTCTTTCAACATTTCCAAACCCTAACTTCCCAAAATCAACCATTTAACAAAATGGCCAAAAATCTAGGTCAAAACCCATAGTAGTGAGTAGGAATCCCTACCTCAAATTCGGAGCCCAAAGGAGAGAAGAGACCAAAATCAAAATGCTCCAAACTCCAAACTTTTCGGATCAAAACGAAGCCCTCGACGATCAACCCAACTTTTACAAAGGCCGAAGAGAAGGAAAGCACTCTAACTAGATCAAACCCTAGAGAGAAGGGAGTTTCTAGAAAGAGAGGCTCTCAAAATCGTTTTTGGGAAAGTAAGAGAGAGAAAAGAAAAGTGAAAAGTGATTCAAAAATGCCCAACTGCTATCTGATATACGACAGATCCGCTCGAGCGGAGAACAGAACGCTCGAGCGTCAAGAACAAAAACCATGGTCCGCTCGAGCGCAACATGGCCCGCTCGAGCGCCAAGACACAAGGATAAAGCACATCCGGTCGAGCTCGAAAACCAGTCCGCTCGAGCGTAGATTTCCCCCTCCCAGAACTTTCACAGACAAAGCACTACCTGCTCGAGCGCCAACGAACCTGCTCGAGCGTAAAGAAACACGCTCGAGCGTGAAAAACACACCTGCAGAAGTTTTGCAGAGGCACGAAATACTGGGAGTGTGTAAACCCCGCTCGAATGCAATAAGGCCCGCCCGAGCGGACAACCAAAAACCAAACTCCGCTCCAGCGCAGAATAACCCGCTCGAGCGTAACACCAAAAACCTGGGCAACTAGATTTGAGACTTAGGCTCAACCAACCTGTAACACACCTGCCCAAAACATCCTAAAACTCAATCATAAGGAATTAAAGAATGACAGCAAGATAAATAACCATCAACTCCACGGAACAAAGTCCAGAATACGACAACTATAGAGAGGGAAAACCGGGATCGCTATAATTCAACTCCCTTTTTTTATTTAATTTCCAAATAGATCGTTAAGGTATAGTGGTTTCTTGAATTAACTTCCGTTTTTATTTTTATTCAACTTCCATTTTTATTCAATTTCCCTTTCTATTCAACTTCCTTTTTTATTTAATTTCCAAATAGATCGTTAATGCATAGTGGTTTTTTGAATCAACTTCCATTGTTAATTTTAGGCAACTTCCATTTTATTTTTATTCAACTTCCATTTTTATGCAATTTCCATTTCTATTCAAGTTACTTTTGAATTCAACTTCGTTTTTTATTTAATCTCCAAATAGATCCTTAAGGTATAGTGGTTTCTTGAAAGAACTTCCATTGTAAATTTTGTGGAACTTCCATTTTTATTCAACTTCCTTTTCTATTGAACTTCTTTTTTTATTTAATTTCCAAATTGATCGTTAAGTTATAGTGGTTTCTTAAATGAACTTCAATTTTTAATTTTATGCAACTTCTATTTTATGTAATTTCCAAATAGATCGTTATGGTATAGTGGTTTCTTGAATGAACTTCCATTTTTAATTTTATTCAACTTCCATTTTTAATTTTATGCAACTTCCATTTTTATTTTTATTCAACTTCAACTTTTATTCAACTTCCATTTTTATTCAATTTTCAAATAGATCGTTAAGGTATTATGGTTTCTTGAATGAACTGCCATTGTTAATTTTATGCAACTTCCATTTCCATTTTTATTCAATTTCCTATTCTATTCAACTTCATTTTTTTACTCAATTTCCAAATAAGAAGTTCAACTTCCAAATAGAGCGTTAAGGTATAGAGGTTTCTGGAATCAACTTCCATTTTTATTCAATTTCCTTTTCTATTCAACTTCCATTTTTATTCAACTTCATTTTTTGTTTAATTCCCAAATAGATCACTTTTAATTTTTAGTCAACTTCCATTTTTATTTTTATTCAACTTCTAGTTTTATTCAACTTCCTTTGTTTTTTAATTTCCATTTCTGTTCAACTTCCGATTTTATCCAATTTCCTTTTCTATTTAACGTCCTTTTTTATTTAATTTCCAAATAGATCGTTAAGTTGCATAAAATAAAAAATGGTAGTTGCATAGAACTTACATTGTTAATTTTATTCAACTTCCATTTTTATTTTTATTCAATTTCCATTTTTATTCAACTTCCATTTTTATTCAACTTGCATTTTTATTCCTTTTGTATTCAACTTCATTTTTTAGTTAATTTCCAAATAGATCGTTAAGGTATAGTGGTTTCATGAATGAACCTCTATTGTAATTTTATGCAACTTCCATTTTTATTCGATTTCTTTTTCTATTCAACTTCATTTTTTTTATTTAATTTCCAAATAGATCGTTAAGGTATGGTGGTTTCTTGAATTAACTTCCTTTTTGTAATTTTATGCAACTTCAATTTTTATTCAACTTCCTTTTTTATTTAATTTCCAAATAGATCGTTAGGGTATAGTAGTTTATTGGATGAACTTCAATTTTTAATTTTATTCAATTTCCAAATAGATCTTTAAGGTATAGTGGTTTCTTGAATAAACTTCTATTTTTATTTTTATTCAACTTCATTTTTAATTTTATGCAACTTCCACTTTTATTTTTATTCAAGTTCCATTTTTATCCAATTTTCTTTTCTATTCAACTTCTTCTTTTTTTTAATTTACAAAAAGATCGTTAAGGTATAGTGGTTTCTTGAATGAACTTCCATTTTTAATTTTATACAACTTTCATTTTTATTTTATTCAAGTTCCATTTGTATTCAATTTCCATTTCTATTCAACTTCCAAATTTATTCAATTTACTTTTTTATGCAACTTCCATTTTTATTTTTATTCAACTTGCATTTTTATTCAATTTTGTTTTCTATTCAACTTCCTTTTTTATTTAATTTCCTGTTTTATTTAATTTTCAAATAGATCGTTAAGTTATAGTGGTTTCTTGAATGAACTTCCATTGTAAGTTTTATGCAACTTCCATTTTTATTTTTATTCAACTTCCATTTTTATTCAATTTCCCGTTCTATTCAACTTCCATTTTTATTCGATTTCTTTTTCTATTCAACTTCCATTTTTATTTTTATTCATCTTCCGATTTTATTCAATTTCCTTTTCTATTCAACTTACTTTTTTATTTAATTTCCAAATTGATCGTTAAGGTATAGTGGTTTCTTGAATTAACTTCCATTGTTAATTTTAGGCAACTTCCATTTTTATTTTTACTCAACTTCCATTTTTATTCAACTTTCATTTTTATTTAATTTCCAAATAGATCGTTAAGGCATAGTGGTTTCTTAAATGAACTTCCATTGTTAATTTTAGGCAACTTCCATTTTTATTTTATTCGACTTCAATTTTTATTCAATTTCCTTTTATGTTTAATTTCCAAATAGATCGTTAAGTTATAGTGGTTTCTTGAATTAATTTCCATTGTTAATTTTATACAACTTCAATTTTTATTGAGTTTCCTTTTCTACTCAACTTCCTTTTTTTATTTAATTTCCAAATAGACCGTTAAGGTATAGTGGTTTATTGGATGAACTTCCAATGTTAATTTTATGAAACTTCCATTTTTATTTTATGCAACTTCTATTTTTATTCAATTTCTAAAATGAAGTTACATAAAACTAAAAATGGAAGTTGCCTAAAATTAAAAATAAAAGTTGCATAAAATTAAAAATTTCCCTTTCTATTCAATTTCCATTTTTGTTTTTATTCAATTTCCATTTCTATTCAACTTCCTTTTTTATTCAACTTCCATTTTTATTCAATTCCATTTCTATTCAACTTCCTTTTTTCTTTAATACTCAAATAGATCGTTAAGGTATAGTGGTTTCTTGAATGAACTTCAATTTTTAATTTTAGGCAACTTGCATTTTTATTCAATTTTGTTTTCTATTCAACTTCCTTTTTTTTATTTAATTTCCAAATAGATCGTTAAGGTATAGTGATTTCTTAAATGAACTTCCATTTTTAATTTTATGCAACTGCCATTGTTATTTTTATTCAACTTCAATTTTTATTCAATTTCCTTTTCTGTTCAGCTTCTTCTTTTTTTTTAATTTCCAAATCGATCGTTAAGGTATTCAATTTCCTTTTCTATTCAACGTCCTTTTTTATTTAATTTCCAAATAGAGCGTTAAGGTATAGTGGTTTTTTTTAATAAACTTTCATTTTTAATTTTATGCGACTTCCATTTTTATTTTTACTCAACTTCCATTTTTATTTAACTTTCATTTTTATTTTTATCCAACTTCCATTTTTATTCAATTTCCAAATAGATCGTTAAGTTATACTGGTTTATTGAATGAACTTCCATTGTTAATTTTATGCAACTTCCATTTATATTTCTATTCAACTTTCATTTTTTATTTAATTCATCTTCCGATTTTATTCAACTTCCATTTTTATTCAACTTCCTTTTTTATTTAATTTCCAAATAGATCGTTAAGGTATAGTGGTTTCTTGAATGAACATCCACTTTTAATTTTATTCAACTTCAATTTTTATTCAATTTCCTATTCTATTCAACTTCCTTTTTTATTTAATTTTCACATAGATCGTTAAGGTATAGTGGTTTCTTGAATGAACCTCCATTTTTAATTTATTCAACTTCCATTTTTATTTAATCTCCAAATAGATCGTTAAGGTGTAGTGGTTTCTTGAATGAACTTCCATTGTTAAAAATAAAAATGGAAGTTGCATAAAATAAAAATCGAAATTCATTCAAGAAATCACTATACCTTAACGATCTATTTGGAAATTAAATAAAAAAGAAAGTTGCATTAAATTTAACAATGGAAGTTCATTCAAGAAACCATTATACCTGAACAATCTAATTGGAAATTAAGTAAAAAATGAAGTCGAATAGAAAATAGAATTGAATAAAAAAGGAAGTTGAATGGAAAAGAGAATTGAATAAAAATGGAAGTTGAGTAAAAATAAAACTAGAAGTTGAATAAAAATAAAAATGGAAGTTGAATAAAATTAAAAATGGAAGTTCATTCCAGAAAGCACTATACCTTAACGATCTATTTGGAAATTAAATAAAAAGGAAGTAGTCTATTTGGAAATTAAATAAAAATGGAAGTAGTCTATTTGGAAATTAAATACAAATGAAGTTGAATAGAATAGGAAATTGAATAAAAATAAAAATGGAAGTTCATTCAAGAAACCACTCTACCTTAACAATCGATTGGGAAATTAAAAGGAAATTGAATAAAAATAGAAGTTGCGTAAAATTAAAAATGGAAGTTCATTGAAGTTGAATAAAATTAAAAATGGAAATTGAATAGAGAAGGAAATTTAACAAAAAAGGTAGTTGAATACAAACAAAAATGGAAGTTGAATAAAAATAAAAATGGATGTCGCATAAAATTAAAAATGGAAGTTCATTCAAGAAACCACTATAACTTAACAATCTATTTGGAAATTAAAAATGGAAGTTGTATAAAATTAAAAATGGCAGTTCATTCAGAAAACCACTATACCATGAAGATCTATGTGGAAATTAAATAAAAATAGAAGTTGAATAGAACATGAAATTGAATAACAATGGAAGTTGAATAAAAATGAAGTTGATTCAAAAAACCACTATACCTTAGCGATCTATTTGGAAATTAACTAAAAAAGAAAGTTGAATAGACAAGGAAATTGAATAAAAATGGAAGTTGCATAAAATTAAAATTGAAATTGCATAACATTAAAAGTGGAAGTTCTTTCAAGATACCACTATACCTTAACGATCTATTTGGAAATTAAATAAAAAAAGAAGTTCAATAGAAAATGAAATTGAATAAAAATTGAAGTTGCATAAAATTAACAATGTAAGTTGCATAAAATTAAAAATGAAAGTTGAATAAAAATAAAAAATGGAAGTTGCATAAAAATGAAGTTGATTCAAAAAACCACTATACCTTAGCGATCTATTTCGAAATTAACTAAAAAAGAAAGTTGAATAGACAAGGAAATTGAATAAAAATGGAAGTTGCATAAAATTAAAATTGAAATTGCATAACATTAAAAGTGGAAGTTCTTTCAAGATACCACTATACCTTAACGATCTATTTGGAAATTAAATAAAAAAAGAAGTTCAATAGAAAATGAAATTGAATAAAAATTGAAGTTGCATAAAATTAACAATGTAAGTTGCATAAAATTAAAAATGAAAGTTGAATAAAAATAAAAATGGAAGTTGCATAAAATAATAATGGAAGGTCATTTAAGAAACCATTATACCTTAACGATCTATTTGGAAATTAAATAAAAAAGGAAGTTGAATAGAAAATAGAATTGAATAAAAGTTGAAGTTGAATGAAAATAAAAATGAAAGTTGAATAAAATTAAAAATGGAAGTTCATCCAATAAACTACTCTACCTTAACAATCTATTTGAATAAAAGTTGAAGTTTAATAAAAATACAAATGGAAGTTGCATAAAATTGAAAATGGAAGTTCATTCAATCAAAATGGAAGTTGAATAGAAAAGTAAATTCAATAGAAATGGAACTTGCATAAAAAAGGAAATTGAACAAAAATAAAAATGGAAGTTGAATAAAAATAAAAATGAAAGTTGCATGAAATTAAAAATGGAAGTTCATTCAAGAAACCACTATACCTTAACGATCAATTGGGAAATTAAAAAAAAAGGAAATTGAGTAAAAATGAAGTTGAATAGAAAAAGAAATTGAATAAAATAAAAAATGGAAGTTGAACTGAAAAGAAAATTGAATAAAAATGGAAGTTGAATAAAATTAAAATTGAAAGTTCATTCAAGAAACCACTATACCATAATGATCTATTTGTAAATTGAATAAAAATGGAAGTTGAATAGAAAGGAAAATTGAATAAAAATGGAAATTGAATAAAAAAGGAAATTGAATAAAAATGGAAGTTGAATAAAAATGGAAGTTTAATAAAAATGGAAATTGAATAAAAATAAAAATGAAAGTTGCATAAAATTAAAAATGGAAGTTCTTTCAAAAAACCACTATACCTTAACGATTTATTTTTATTTTTAATTTATGCAACTGCCATTTTTAATTTCATACAACTTCCATTTTTATTGAATTTTTTTTTTTATTCAACTTCCATTTGGATTTAATTTCCCAATAGATCTTTATGGTATAGTGGTTTTTTGAATTAACTTCCATTGTTAATTTTATGCAACTTCTATTTTTATTTTTATTCAACTTCCATTTTTATTCAATTTCCTTTTCTATTCAACTTCCTTTTTTAATTTTATGCAACTTCCATTTTTTTTATTCAATTTCCTTTTCTATTTTTATTTTTATTCAACTTCCATTGTTAATTTTATGCAACTTCCATTTTTATTTTTATTCAACTTCAATTTTTATTCAATTTTGTTTTCTATTCAACTTCCTTTTGTATTCAACTTCCTTTTTTATTTAATTTTCAAATAGATCGTTTAATCTCCAAATAGATCGTTAAGGTATAGTGGTTTCTTGAATTAACTTCCATTGTTAATTTTAGGCAACTTCCATTTTTATTTGTATTCAACTTCCATTTTTATCCAATTTCCTTTTTATTCAACTTCCTTTTTTATTTAATTTCCAAATAAATCGTTAAGGTATAGTGGTTTATTGGATGAACTTCAATTTTTAATTTTATGCAACTTCCATTGTTAATTTTATGCAACTTCCATTTTTATTCAATGAACTTTTCTATTTAACTTATTTCCATTTCTATTCAACTTCCTTTTTTATTTAATTTCCAAATAGATTGTTAATGTATAGTGGTTTCTTGAATGAACTTCCAATGTTAATTTTATGCAAATTCAATTTTTATTTTTATTCATCTTGCAGTTTTATCCAATTTCCTTTTCTATTCAACTTCCTTTTTTATTTAATTTCTAAATAGACCGTTAAGGTATAGTGATTTTTTTAATAAACTTCAATTTCTAATTTTATGCAACTTCCATTTTTATTTTTATTCAACTTCAAGTTTTATTCAATTTCTTTTTCTATTCAACTTCCATTTTTATTTAATTTCCAAATAGATCGTTAAGGTATAGTGGTTTCTTGAATGAACTTCCATTTTTAATTTTATGCAACTTCCATTTTTATTTTTATTCAACTTTCATTTTTGTTCAACATCCATTTTTATTCACTTTCCAAATAGGAACACTACAACAAAAAGGGGTTTTTACGGCGCGCAATGCACGTCGTGAAAACCCTTCTACGACGTGCCAGTGTGCGTCATATTATGACCAGTCATGAAAAGTCATTCACTTTCAACGACATGCTTCGTACGTCGTTAAAGACTATTTAACGGCAGATTTTGTGCGTCGTTGTTACTTTTTCTACGACATACTATAGTACGCCGTTAAATACTTTTTAACGGCAGATTTTGTGTCATTGTTACTTTTTTTTCTACGACTACTTTTGTACGCCGTTAATTGGTGAGACAAATAATGACGCTGATTGCGCGTCGTAAAATATGTAATACGACGACTTATTATGCCTGCCGTAGAATATGCAAATTTTTTTTTTTTAAAAAAAATAAAATAAATTCAACAGGTTCTATTTGACTAATTTTGTACAATCTAACAAATATTACAAACAAGCATCACAAAATATCAATCAACCACCAAAAAATTGTTTGAAACATCAAAAAGAAACTATATCCATAAATTATAAACATTCAACAATTCTCTATACATTCCAAACATTTAAAAACTATATCCTTACGTTCTAAACTATCCAAAAAGTTTAAACCATCCAAAACTATTCAGCGATTATTTAAAACTACCAGCAACAATTCCTATAGTAGTTGCAGCTGCAGCAAACCCACTTGCTCTTATCATAGGGACGAGGTTGCCTATCTAAGCTTGCAACTCTTACCACATTGCTTCAAACCTACATTTATCAAAATAGAAGAGATTTACGAATTAGGTCCTGGCCTCAAGTCCACTTATGACCTAGCAAAAGAGATTTTAGAATGACAAAATAGATTTATGACATTACACCACTCAACAGATCAAGTACCTCATCTAACATAATCGTAGAACCTGCTTCCTCATTGAGATCATCTGCATCACCATCACTCCTTCCACTGTCAGTACTGCCTGATTCAGACATCTTCTGCACCCTCTATTTTGCAATTTTCCAAGATAAACGACTTGCTTTGGTTTTGGCTAAAACCACTATACCAATCCTTGGAAGACTAGAATTTGGAGTTGAAACCAGATTAGTGATTCGCTTTTCAAAGTTTTTTGTTGTCTTCTAAGGATTCAAATATATTTGTAGAAGAGTGAGGTAGATGTTGCTATAAGATTTTGTGGAGGGTTGATGAAGTGAAGGCTCATAAACGCGATCACAGTAGGACAGTACCAGTTCAGGAACATGAAGCTACAAAATTCAAGAAAACACAATAATTCAAGTGTATCACCATCAACAACAGAAATTTAATGCAAGCAAGTGACAAGAAATTGAAGGCCGATCTATAAAAAAGTTAGCAAGTCCAAACCCAACCCTTCTAGAAACCTCAAGCCAAGCACAAAAACCTAACCTATTTGGCTGTCTTATTTTCCTTTTTCTTTCTTTTCGTAATTCATTTTTCCACCAAATTCTGTATTAGAAAATTATCATAATCTAAAATTGTCACTAATTATTAACGATTATATTTAGTACTTTCTTGAAGTAATCAGAAGCATTTCGGTTATATCATCTGTCAAAAACCAAGAATTACGAGGATAAAGTAGCATGTATGTTATATTTACTATAATTTACAATACCAGACCTAACTCATATTTGAATAGGACAAAGAACCCTGCCTCAACCCTCAGAATCAGCAGGTTTAATTGCTCTGGTAAAGAACTGTGACTCATATAGGAACCACAAAATAACTATCCAACTTCAATATCATTTTAAGTTAGCAAGGCTGCACTAAACAACAAGAGTCTTGCATATTGAGTGAGAAGATTTTGGCAAATTGCTTTCTGGGATAGGAAGACACTCAAACTTCTACACGAGTTTCATTACCTCACTTCATGTATGTTCAACTCTGAATCTGAAAGAGGACTGCTGGGTTAATAGAAATACCTTATGAGCATATATGATAAGGCAAGCTCATGTTGGGTCATTTTTCCCAATAAAATTGCACGCTCTTCATACAAAGCATCTGTTGGAAGTCGCTTTAACAGAGTCTCCGGGTTATACCCTGAGATACTTTCCAAAGCAGACAATAACTTCTTCCTAGTTGGGGATAAACTTTCTCATGCCATTTCTGTTGAGAATTTAGGTCTGCATACCAATCAAGCACTTTAGAGAGATAGATTTGCACCTACCACACATAAGACTAGTAAATACATCCACTTGAGAAGAAAAATCTTGTGCATCACAACAAAGATCAAAAATATTTATTCTCAAGTAGTTGGGGTTGACAGCAATGATTAGTAGCACCAGACCTTCGCAATTAATAGTCTTACAGATAACATCAGCTTCTCTATCAAAAGTAATAAAAATTGCAAGTAAGAAGTATTTTTTACCATTTCATTCTGCAAATTTCTAGAGATTCCATTTTCATTCATCGCAAGCATAAGTTCTAAATACGTGGCCTGCATATTTGGAGCATGCTGTTTCAAGTAAGAATTCACCAAATCTGCCAGAATATTTCCAGACAAATAGAGCTCAATAGTTTGTGTTGGACAGCATTCAAGAATGAGCATTGAGAACTCTAGCACAAGCATAGGGTCAGTCCCACAGAGAGGCTGCATAAAAAATTCATCAAAATTAATAAATTCAAATCAATAATATTCTTAATTTTGTAGACAAATAATTTCAATACATCAATAGAGTTGACGTACAGATCAGGCACTAGGGAATCAGTGCCCTATCTAGTTTAGGTGATGACATGAAAACTATTCAGATGATCAAAACATGGAGATTTACCTACTCCAAAAACAAGGGCACAGAAAGCATACATAGAAATACATGTAAAAAAGATAACAAAGTTAACCAATTCTAAAATTTAGGTAACCCACCGAAAAGAAAAGGAAAACTTCATAGTTACAACTCGAATACTGTAAATGAAATTTCATTTAATAAGTTCAAAAAGCCATCAGTTTGAGATTGGTGAAAAACATACGCAAAGGAATTAAGTTCCTTTTGGTAGCAATATTATCAATGTTGAGGGTAATGCTTGGGGATGAAAGAGAAAAAAAAACCAATGTGGGTTGAGAACTTGAGATATTAAGGAAGAACATGTTTTTTTTGGGTGGGTAAGTCATAAGGAAGAACATGTTATCCTGTAGTTTATATGAAACTATGGCCCTTGATTAAGCAGAATGGCAAAGCAAGATGTAGCCGAACATAAACAGTTGGGACAAGACTCTGTTTAGTTAAGTTGAATTGGCAGTGTCTAACAGGTCTATTTCAATATGCTCTCCATAATTGGCTAAATCATAAGAATACAATGAAATGCTATAAAGCTATAATATGGTTTATGACTCTAGAATGTTGACTCAAATGCTGCCATATTCTTAACATATTAAGCATCCAAATTGGAGACAAAACAACTAATATTGCAGTTACAAGTAAACTTACCTTGAGATAGTCAATAATCATCCAGGCTTAAACTTTTGGATGAGCTCTGCATGTGGCTGGTCTGATTTCGATGACTCTACTAATTGGTGCAAAAGCTTGAGAGCTTCCCTGTGCATTGCATTACATTTGTAGAGTTCTAGCAAGCCAACATATTGATTCCTTTTCTGCAGAAACTCTTCGCATATTTTTACATCACAATAGTTAACACCTTTCAGTAGTTCCACAGCAGCTGAAGACTGTCCAGTTAGAAGCAGAGCTTGGAGTAGTGTTGTGTCCAGTATTGCTGCCATCTCTCTAGCACCTGAGCTGATGGAAATGTTAACTCGGCACTAAAAAACCAAAGTAGAAAATTAGAAGATAAAAATAAAATATAGATCAGACAATGGAACAATATATTGATAACATTGTGCAAATACCCATATTTAATATCAAGGATTATTGGTAGACATTAAAGACATTCAAAGCACAACATAATAATTGATAAATCACTAAATCGGTAAAATCAATCATGATAATTCAAATAATTTATTGTATGAAATATTGATGATAAATAGATGTCATCATTACTTGTGCATCCATTTCCAGCACTATTTGCCATTACATGCGTATCATGTGTGTATGCATGTGTGTGTGGATATGTTAGGATGAAATTTAGCAACCATGGAGTTTAGCATCTGTGCATTTAATTCAAATGATCAGGATCAAATATAAATACTGCTGGAAAAAAAACTCTACAGAAAAATTCATCCAATACATTACGTCAGTAAAGGATCAAACACACCTCTGGATCAACTACGTTTGTGCCGATGATGATAAATAATAAATAATAAATAAATAAATTATGTGTTTTTTTCTAAATATCCAAAAACTATCTATACATTCCAAACCATCTAAAAACTATGTGTTCCATACAAATTCAAAATTATTACTCATATCCGGTTTTTCTGTGCTGAAATTAATATGTTAGTATTCCTTGTGACAGGATTTGACAAAGCAGCAATGCATGTTGTGCACTGGCTTGTTTGAGATGGGTTACATGTGTGACAAATTCAACCCTTTCACCTGTACAGATGCCAATAAATATGTATTCTGGGATTCATTCCATCCTACAGAGAAAACAAATGGTATTGCCCCTGCTAATTACACCATCAAGAATTTCCTAGGTGTATTCTTATAATTTCCTTATGTATATTGTAACATATTTAATCATCAATGCTGTTTTCAGTATTTATATGAATTAATTAGTCTAGATTCATAAATTAAGATTTTGTTCCCAAAATTGTATAGTTCTCACAATTATGCAAATACAGTTGCAGTTAACAAAACCAACTTTTGTATCTTCAAACTTACTTCAGATGTGCAATGCCATCCCCGCATTGTGGTTAAGGAGGCACGAAATAAGAATAATATGAGAGCACAACAGGTGTACCTGGGTTCAGTTCCTACCGTTGTAGAGAGATCTGTGTGCATTTGGAACAATTGGCAGTTAAGACGCTATGAAGGTAATTCCACAAAATCAGCCAAGAATAAGGTCACCTCTAAAATGTTTAAGTACTTATCAGCCATGGTATATGGGTGCAGAGTTGAGATATTATAAGGAAAAGCAGTAAGTCCAAATAAAAAACTCAAACAAGAAACAGGCTAAAAAATTATATAATGGAAATCAAAAGCTGAATCCATATAGCCAGTAACAAAATGGAAACATAAAATATCTCCCTAATTAATTTATCACAACGTGAAGCAGCAAGAGTGTTTGGTAATGTATATAAGGAGAATTTAAAGAAGATAAGCACCTTAATTCAAATAGTTAAAATCATTTTGCCTCTTTTGGGAAATGCAGCTTGATTAGTGTAGGAAGTTCAGCAAGCTCAACTTGAGGTTTACCCAACAAAATACTCCTCAACTTTTTATCACAATTGACCACGTTCTTGTTATTTGGATCCTGAGCAAGAAAGAAAAAGCCAGTCAGGATATAAAAAAAAGAAAGAGAGAGAGTAATGCATCCATCCAGACTCCTCCAAATGTGCAAAAAAAAACCCCATATATTATCACTTTAGGATCAAAATGTAAGGCAATGCTAATACATAATTTCACATTTACTTCTTGAAATCACAGGGCAACAGAGGCTGCAAGATTTCAGTTGTTGGCTACCTAAAAAAAAAGGACTCGGTAATGATTGTCACAACTAAAATTAGGGATGAAGTTTTTAACAACCGAGAAGAAAAAAAAACCATCAATAAGCATTGTGAATTTATTGTTATCTGTAATTCTTTTAACAATAAGCATTGTAAATTTATTGTACCAATAAACACAACATGGACCTTCCAAAATAATGTAGAAAATGAGACAAATGTGTAAAGTATGAGAAAATGAACGTGTCACAAGCCTAAAAATTTTCCACTACCAAATTCCTGAAAATGCAAAGTACACATCTAGGGAAATTTATTTTTTATTTTTGATAAGTTAAAGGAAATTTTCTTTTACCACTAGTCAGAAGCATCAAACAAGATCACTATGTCAGCGATACCGGAGAGGTTGTGTACTATCAGACTGATCCTAAGTTGTACGGTTTGTCTTCGAGCAAGATGGATTGATGAATTTCCAAGAAATATATGCCTCATGGAGAAGATTGTAGACTCTTTCTCTTAAGAGAGAGAGGTTTTGAAGATTTGTACCTTTTAGAAGTCTTGGTTCTGATATCTTGATATGTTTGTAATTTGTGTTGTTTGAGTATACAGATATTAGTCTTTCAGCAACTTCAAAACAAAAAACAAAAAATAAAAAATAAAAAATCTATAATAAAAAGAAGCCGAAACGGAACAGAATTTTTGAAGTATTTTACCTCAAAAAAAAATCGCCAAGGGGCGTCCTTTTTTTTTTTTTTTATGATAATGATGTGATAATATGCCTAGGATGTAGGAACTAAGAAGTGTAGCTACAAATTCACCCCCACCCATGGTGGATTGATTTAGCTACATAATCAAAAAGTAGCAATTTGAGCTATAAACGCTAGGAGAATCTTTGCACATATAATAAAGAGAAAAGAAGGGAGTTCAATTATTCAATACAGAGAACTTCAAACTTGCTTGATTTTGATTGATTTAGGTTATTATTCTAATCAACTCTCACAAACTCAACTAGGTTGTTGCAGGAATGTTGATTGCCAAACCAAATGTCTGGAAAGTTTGCATACTCAGGTCCTCCACATGGGTCCCGTGAATTTTCATTTACATCTGTGAGACAAAGTCTAATATTATTGAATCAACAAGAGACATTGTAATGGTATCACTCAATATATTCGTTACACAAAATACGACCTTGTAGTATAAGTGGTTATATTGGGTTTGCAGGGGAGGACGGTGAGTTTGGATTTTTTCAAATTGTAGTATTAGTGTAAATACATGTACATACACACATTGGTATAGTGAGTGAGTCAATCACACTGGCTAAGAGGAATAATAGCAGTGGCCGATCAGTCAGTTACTGCAAAAGCCTCCCTCCAACCGACCAACTCTGCTCTGTTTCCTCTTTTTTTTTTTTTTTTTTTGGCTGGGCCTCCTATTTGTTTCTTGTCATTCTTTGTATGTCATTTGCCAAAACTCTAGAGCAACTGCGACTACTCTATTTCCCTTTGTTTGATTATGCAAAAATATATATATATATATATATATACATACATATATATCACAAATTTCTAATAAAATACTGAGTAAAGTGACAACATTTTTGAAGTGAGTAACTAATGTCAATCAAGGTCAATCAAGTTGGCGAGTTTCTTTGGGTTGTCGGTGATGGCTTTCTTCATCCGCTGTGGCAGCATTTTTGTTAATTATTTTCTGCTTTCCACAACTTGAAAGCCAATAAAATCATTATTGGTGTGATCAACCGCTTCTACTAAACTAAACCCTCACTTTAGGAGAATAATAGAAAGAAAATTTACATATACCAATATGAGCAATCATTGTCTCATTGGTCTTACTGGAAATCATTGGTGATCCACATCAAATGCACAGACCAAACGAGTCTTGTAGTGTGGCATGTGATAATTAAACAGGAAACTATCCTCAACAGATCCCACTTCCATTTTCTCCCAAGAAAGCAATTTTAAGAAAAAACAAAACAAATGGTTCAAATACTATGAGAAAATATTATAAGTCACTTTTTCCGGTGTATTTTGTTAGTAACTTTAAGATCCATGCTCAAACATAAGTTAGAAGGAGCAGTGGTGGACTTAACTATTTCATAACCAGTGGGCAACCGTGCAAGGACAACTCGGCACTTTTATTCTTCTAAATTAGTGTACATTTATAGAATATAATGTATCAATCACACGGACCTATTCTCCACTTTTTTGCTAGTAAGAACCACAACCTTGAAGAAACTCATCACCAGAATCACTTTTTTTAAATATAACAAATTTCGTAAGCATTAGCATTGACTTTATTTTATTTTATTAATTAAAACCAGATTTATGGTTCAGTAATTACTCCAAAAAGAGTCCAACCACCCTAAAAACAAGCCTAAAAATGAGAGTGAATCCATGTTGAATCAGCTGTTCATTCCAGATGTACATAACCATTAAAAAAGTACGCTATATAGTGCATATAGAAAGAATGATACCCAAAGCAAAACAAAAAAGTCTCATGTTATTTGATGGCAAAATCAAATGCGCCACTGTAATCTTCAGGATTTCAGGATGAAATAAGTATTGCACAAAATTTCAAACAGTTACAGAAATCAAATTTCCATTGAAGAATTGGAAAATTAGCTTAAATAGCCAACCAAGAGAAAATGATACCACGACTTTGGTCACCAATTTCTCAGAATAGTTCATAATGTTCAAAACGTAATCTATCGCTCCCATAATAAAAAATAAAAATAAATAAAAAAAAAAAAAACTTAAAAAAAGACAACATTTCTAAGGGGAATTTAATCAAACACCTAACAATCAATCGGCTTTTGATGCTTATAGGGCATGTGCGGAACTAAATACTGCTTAGGCTGAGAGAGAGAGAGAGAGAGAGAGACCAGGGTAGTGACAAAGACACTTCCAGAGGTAGTGAAGGAAAGAGAGCAAGAGTGTTTGGTAATGTATATATGGAGAATTTAAAGAAGATAAGCACCTGAAAATAATATATCCTTGAAAGAATTGAGAATTGATTGCCTTTCTTAATAAAACACAAAATCAAAAAAGGGAAACAAAACATTTCAATCGAAAAACTCATGTACATAACTAGATGCTCTATTTGGCCCCCAAGAAAAGAATCCAAACAACCCAGAAAATGTACCTGTGTTCTTCTCTCCATGGAGTTCCTTTCTTCCTCTCGACCTCGCCATGCTTCGACTCGGTCTCCCATCCAAGCGACGACTCGTCAGAGTAACTCTGCAACTCGACTTGGCCTGACTCAATCTCATTTGCAAATCTGAGAGAGAGAAAGAGAGATGCCCCAAATGAGATGTGTTTAGGGAAAATCTGAGAGAGAGTGAGAGAGAGAGATGCCCCAAATGAGATGTGTTTAAGGCAAATCTGAGAGAGAGAGAGAGAGAGAGAGAGGAGAGAGAAGAGAAGAGAATAGAATAGAATAGAAGAGTATGAGTGTGTACCGTTCCTTATCTCCCTCTCTGTGCCCGACACTGTAAGTGGAGTTGTACCGGCGATGGATGCCCTTCCAACCAGTGTCTGTATATTTTTTTTCCTAATTTTTTTTTTTTTTTTGGTGAATTGGCGCCAGAAATTTCATTTTGGCGCTTCTTTGTTTTTGATTATATAATTTACGGCATACCTTGTCTGTCATAAAAATTGTAATACTTTTGACGGCAGGCATTGTATACGTCGTAAAAAGATAATACTTTTTAACGGCGGGCGTTGTGTGCACCGTAAAAAGTATTTACTTTTCACGGCTAGCGTATGTGCGTCGTGTATAATTAATGTATTAACGGCATGCCATATGCACGTCGTAGAAAGTTTTATTATTTACGGCGTGCATTGCA
Source organism: Camellia japonica (assembly GCA_030407325.1). Taxonomy (NCBI): domain Eukaryota; kingdom Viridiplantae; phylum Streptophyta; class Magnoliopsida; order Ericales; family Theaceae; genus Camellia; species Camellia japonica. The sequence goes on along the minus strand of JAPPVO010006277.1, from coordinate 9,253 downwards.
AGCCGTAAAAAAATCATCATTATTATCATTCACGGCCTACACAATAGACACGCCGTGGTTGGAAAAGTATTTACGACGTGCAAAAAAAACAAGTCGTAAAAGTGAGAAACTACGACGTGCATTTATTGTATGCCGTTAATGTGATGCCGTAAAAAGTCAATTTTGTTGAAGTGGAAGTTCAACTTCCAAATAGAGGGTTAAGGTATAGTTGTTTCTTAAATCAACTTGCAGTTTGATTCAACATCCTTTTATTCAATTTACTTTTCTATTCAACTTCATTTTCTATTTAACTTCCTTTTTTATTTAATTTCTAAATAGATCGTTAAGGTATAGTAGTTTATTGGATAAACATCAATTTTTAATTTTATGCAACTTCCATTTTTATTTTTATTCAACTTCCATTTTTATTTTTATTCCTTTTCTATTCAACTTCCATTTTTATTCAATATCCTTTTCTATTCAACTTCCATTTTTATTAAATTTCCTTTTCTATTCAAGAAACCTCTATACCATAATGATCTATTTGGAAATTAAATAAAAAAAGAAGTTAAATAGAAAAGAAAATTGAATAAATATGGAAATTGAATAAAAATGAAAGTTGCATAAAATTAAGGTATAGTGGTTTCTTGAATGAACTTCCTTTGTTAATTTTATGCAACTTCCATTTTTATTCGACTTCCTTTTTTATTTAATTTTCAAATAGACCGTTAAGGTATAGTGGTTTCTTGAAAGAACTTCCATTTTTGTTCAATTTCCTTTTCTATTCAACTTCCTTTTATATTTAATTTCCAAATAGATCGTTAAGATATAGTGGTTTCTTGAATTAAATTCCATTGTTAATTTTATGCAAATTCCATTTTTTATTTTTATTCATCTTCCAATTTTATCTAATTTCCTTTTTCTTCAAGATCCCACTATACCATAACGATCTATTTGGAAATTAAATAAAAAATAAAGTTGAATGAAAATGGAAGTTGCAAAGTACTATACCCTAACGATCTATTTGGAAATTAAATAAAAAAGGAAGTTGAATAAAAATGGAAGTTGAATCAATTTTTATTCAAGTTGCATAAAAATAAAAATGGAAGTTGAATAAAAATGAAAGTTGAAGTTGAATAAAAATAAAAATGGAAGTTGCCTAAAATTAACAATGGAAGTTAATTCAAGAAACCATAATACCTTAACGATCTATTTGGAAATTAAATATAAAAATGAAGTTCAATAGAAAAGGAAATTGAATAAAAATGGAAGTTGAATAAAAAGAAAAATAGAAGTTCATTCAAGAAACCACTATACCTTAACAATCTATCATTTTTATTTTTATACAACTTCCTTTTCTATTCAACTTCCTTTTTTATTTAATTTCCAAATAGATTGTTAAGATATAGTGGTTTCTTGAATGAACTTCCAATGTAACTTCAATTTTTAATTTTATGCAACTTCCATTTTTATTTTTATTCAACTTCCATTTTTATTCAATTTCCTTTTCTATTCAACGTCCTTTTTTATTTAATTTCCAAATAGATCGTTAAGGTATAGTGGTTTCTTGAATGAACTTTTATTGTTAATTTTATTCAACATCCATTTTATGCAACTTCCATTTTTATTCAATTTCCTTTTTTATTTAATCTCCAAATAGATTGTTAAGGTATTGTGATTTCTTCATTGAACTTCCATTTTTAATTTTACTCAACTTCAATTTTTAATTTTATGCAACTTCCATTTTTATTTTTATTCAACTTCCATTTGTATTCAATTTCCTTTTCTATTCAACTTCATTTTTATTTAATTTCCAAATAGATTGTTAAGGTATAGTGGTTTCTTGAATAAACTTCCATTGCTAATTTTTTGCAACTTTCATTTTTATTTTTATTCAACTTCCATTTTATTCAATTTCCTTTTCTATTCAACATCCTTTTTTATTTAATTTCCAAATAGATCGTTAAGGTATAATGGTTTCTTGAATGAACTTCCATTGTTAATTTTATGCAACTTCCATTTTTATCTTTATTGAACTTCCATTTTTATTCAATTTGTTTTTCTATCTATCTTTCTTTTTTATTGTAATTTCCAATAGATCGTTAAGGTATAATGGTTTCTTGAATGAACTTCTATTTTTATTTTTATTCAACATGCATTTTTATTCAATTCCATTTTATTTTTATTCAACTTCCATTTTTATTCAAATTCCTTTTCTATTCAACTTCCTTTTTTATTTAATCTCCAAATATATCGTTAAGGTATAATGGTTCATTGAAGAAACCACTATAACTTAACGATCTATTTGGAAATTAAATAAAAAAGTAAGTTGAATAGGAAAGGAATAAAAATAAAAATGGAAGCTGAATAAAATTAAAAATTGAAGTTGAGTAAAATTAATAATGGAAGTTCATTGAAGAAACCACTATAACTTAACGATCTATTTGGAGATTAAATAAAAAAGGAAATTGAATAAAAATGGAAGTTGCATAAAATAGATGTTGAATAAAATTAACAATAAAAGTTCATTCAAGAAACCACTATACGTTAACGATCTATGTGGAAATTAATTAAAAAAGGAAGTTGAATGGTCGTTAATGTATAGTGGTTTCTTTATGTAACTTCAATTTTTAATTTTATGCAACTTCCGTTTTTATTTTTATTCAACTTCCATTTTTATTTTTATTCAACTTCCATTTTTATTCAATTTCCTTTTCTATTCAACGTCCTTTTTTATTTAATTTCCACATAGATCGTTAACGTATAGTGGTTTCTTGAATGAAATTTAATTGTTAATTTTATTCAACATCTATTTTATGCAACTTCCATTTTTATTCAATCTCCAAATAGATCGTTAAGGTATAGTGGTTTCTTCAATGAACTTCCATTTTTAATTTTACTCAACTTCAATTTTTAATTTTATTCAGCTTCCATTTTTATTTTTATTCCTTTCCTATTCAACTTACTTTTTTATTTAATTTCCAAATAGATCGTTAAAACCATTATACCTTAACGATCTATTTGGAGATTAAATAAAAAAGGAAGTTGAATAGAAAAGGAATTTGAATAAAAATGGAAGTTGAATAAAAAATAAAATGGAATTGAATAAAAATTGATGTTGAATAAAAATAAAAATGGAAGTTCATTTAAGAAATCACTATACCTTAACGATCTATTGGAAATTAAAATAAAAAAGAAAGATAGATAGAAAAACAAATTGAATAAAAATGAAAGTTCAATAAAAATAAAAATGGAAGTTGCATAAAATTAACAATGGAAGTTCATTCAAGAAACCAGTATACCTTAACGATCTATTTGGAAATTAAATAAAAAATGAAGTTGAATAGAAAAGGAAATTGAATAAAAATGGAAGTTGAATAAAAATAAAAATGGAAGTTGTAAAAAATTAACAATGGAAGTTCATTCAAGAAACCACTATACCTTAACAATCTATTTGGAAATTAAAGAAAAAAGGAAGTTGAATAGAAAAGGAAATTAACTTCCATTTTTATTTTTTTTCAACTTCCATTTTTATTTAATTTCCGAATAGATCGTTAAGGTATAGTGGTTTTTTGAATGAACTTCCATTGTTAATTTTATACAACTTCCATTTTTATTTTTATTGAACTTCTATTTTTATTCAATTTGTTTTTCTATCTATCTTTCTTTTTTATTTAACGATCTTTTTGGAAATTAAATAAAAAAGAAAGTTGAATAAAAATGGAAGTTGAAAAGAAAAGGAAATTGAATAAAAATGGAAGTTGAATAAAATTAAAAATTGAAGTTCATTCAAGAAACCACTATACCTTAACGATTTATTTGGATGTTTCATAAAATTAAAAATGGAAGTTCATTCGAGAAACCACTATACCTTAACGATTTATTTTTATTCAATTTCCATTTTCTATTCAACTTCCTTTTCTATTCAACTTCTTTTTTTTTTTTTTATGCAACTTCCATGTTTTTTTAATTTCCAAATAGATCTTTAAGGTATTATGGTTTCTTAAATGAACTTACATTTTTAATTTTACACAACTTGCATTTTTATTCAATTTTGTTTTCTATTTAACTTCCATTTTTATTTCATACAACTTCCATTTTTATTCAATTTCCTTTTCTATTCAACTTCATTTTTTTATTCAATTTCCAAATAGATCGTTAAGGTAGAGTGGTTTCCTGAACGAACTTACATTTTTAATTTTATGCAACTGCCATTGTTATTTTTATTCAACTTCAATTTTTATTCAATATCCTTTTTTATTAAACTTTCTTTTTTATTTTTATTTCACTTCCATTTTTATTCAATTTCATTGTCTATTCAACTTCTTTTTTTATTTAATTTTTACTCAACTTCCTTTTTTATTTAATTTCGAAATAGATCGTTAAGGTAGAGTGGTTTCTTGAATGAACTTGTATTGTTAATTTTAGGCAACTTGCCGTTTTATCCAATTTCTTTTTCTATTCAACTTCATTTTTTACTTAATTTCCAAATAGGTCGTTATGGTATTATGGTTTCTTGAATAAACCTCCATTGTTAATCTTATGCAACTTCCATTTTTATTTAATTTGCTTTTATATTCAACTTCCTTTTTTATTTAATTTCCAAATAGATCGTTAAGGTATAATGGTTTCTTGAATTAACTTCACTATACCTTAACGACCTTTTTAATTTTATGCAACTTCCATTTATATTTTTATTCAACTTACTTTTTTATTTAATTTCCAAATAGATCGTTAAGGTATAGTGGTTTCTTAAATGAACTTACATTGTTAATTTTATGCAACTTCCACTTTTATTTTTATTCAACTTCTATTTTTATTCAATTTCTTATTCTATTCAACTACATTTTTTTATTTACTTTCCAAATAGATCATGTAACGCCCTCAAAAAAAAAACCCATAACTCATACAATATTGACATGCTCGGAAATAAAAGAAATAAGCATAATTACATTTCATCAGAGTATCCATTACAAAATGTATTACATGTTGACAACAAAAGTAAACGCCCTATAGGCTTACAACTTTCCAAGTCAACACTTGGGTTACAAAAAGAGAGTGCTAACTCAATACACAAAATAAGCCCTTGGCTTGATATACATGTAATACAAAAATGTAATTACAAAAGATGTCCCAGCCACTAAGCCTCTCAAGCTATGTCCTTGGAGGTGACATGCTACCTGTACCTGAAAATGATGTCCCATATAGGGTGAGCCACAGCCCAATAGGAATATACTAAACCAACTATAAACAATGACTAAGTATTAGCAGTTGATAGATGGTCAATACTTATACATCCACTTACGCCACATTACAATTCCATGACAATCATGTCCATGTTATATTTCATTTCAAAAACGTGGCTCAGAACCTAGCCAGATAATCCGACAGAGATTACATCTCTTATAACAATATTTCCAATTCATTGGGATAACAATTCATGTTAAACATTTCTTACATCATAATAGATACACATTTTGGTATTGTATCAGTCTCAACTAAAATCACTTCCATACTTCATAAATGATACACATTTTAGTGCTATATCAATAACATGTAAAAACACTTCCATACTTTACAAATGATACACATTTTAGTGTTGTATCAATGTCAAACAGAATCCGGTTTGAAGTCCATCCCTTATCTTCCCTTAAACCGTGGAGTACATCCCCTATCTCCTCCCATATAGCACAATGTATATAAGCAATTATCATATACATGTTCATTCAATCAATACACAACTTCGATGTATTATACCAACCACCATATTCTATGGCATACTCAATTGATTAGTTTTAGTTCGCCTAATCATCATGCATTGTCTACAACAATCAAGACTATCCTCCACCGATAGCCCAAAGCAGTTATTTCTAAACAGAAAATAAATGCACCAAATGGATATATTATCAACATTTTGTCTAGGTGAGCGATAAATTAATCCAACTACACTCTTTAACCCCATACCTTTCCAATTTGAATATTTCCTATTCAATTTCTCATTTCCCTAAATTAATTATACAAATTAATTTATCATAGCAATTAGGGCTTTTCCCCATATCCTCAACATCAACCCTAAGGCTCCATTTCCATCAATAAACCAACATATAATTCCATTTTCCAACACATTACATACATATGGGTTTTAAACTTGAAGAACCCTCTTTCAAAAATTACACAAGGACCCCAAACTTTCTCAAAATTACCCGACAACCCCCAACATATCAAAATGCCAAAATTCAAAGACAAAGCTCATAAGATGGAGTAGGATATCCCTACCTCGAAGTTAGAGCTCAAACGGAGAAGAAGACCAAACTCAAAGTGCTCCAAACTCAAAACTTTTCGATCAAAATGTAGCTCTCAACGATCAACACACTTTTTACAAAGACACCAAGGGAGTGAATCACTCTAACTAGATCAAACCCTAGAGAGAAGGGAGATTCTAGAGAGAGGAGCTCTCAAAAATGGCTTTTAGAAAAGTAAGAGAGAGAATGGAAGTTGAAAAGTGATTCAAAAATGCCCAGCTGCCAATTGATATACGCATGATCCGCTCGAGCGGAGAACAGGACGCTCGAGTGTCAAGCACAAAAACTGGACCCACTCGAGCGCCAAGACACAACTGCAAAACACACCTGCTCGAGCGCAAAGGAAACTCGCTCGAGCGTAGATTTCCCCCTCCCAGTACTTTTACAGACAAAGCACTACCCGTTCGAGCGCCAAGATACCCGCTCGAGCGTGACCCGCTCGAGCGTAAGAAAATCCGCTCGAGCATGAGAAACCCACCTGCAGAAGTTTGCAGAGGCACGAGATACTGAGAGTGTGTAAATCCCGCTCGAGCGCAAGAAGACCCGCTCGAGCGGATGACAAAGAAAATCAAACTCCGCTCGAGCGCAAAGATACCCGCTCGAGTGTACCACCAAAATTCTGGGCAACAAGGAATGGGACTAAAGCTCAACCAACTTGTTTGAAACACGCCCAATACATCCTAAAACTCAAACACACGGAATTAAAGGATAACAGCAAGATATACAGCTACCAACTCCACGAAACCTAAGTCCGGAATACAACAATCAAAGAAAGAGAAACCGGGATTGCTATAGATCATTAAGGTATAGTGGTTTCTTCAATGAACTTCAATTTTTAGTTTTATGCAACTTCCAGTTTTATTTTTATTGAACTTCCATTTTTATTCAACTTCATTTTCTATTTAATTTCCAAATAGATCGTTAAGTATACTGGTTTATTGAATGAACTTCCATTTTTAATTATATGCAACTTCTATTTTTATTTTTATTCAACTTCCATTTTTATTCAATTTTCATTTCTATTCAACTTCCTTTTTATTTTTATTCAACTTCCATTTTTATTCAATTTACTTTTCTATTCAATTTCATGTTCTATTCAAATTCTTATTTTTATTCAAATTCTATTTTCTATTCAACTTCCTTTTTTATTTAATTACCAAATAGATGTTAAGTATAATGGTTTCTTGAATTAACTTCGATTTTTATTTTTATTCAACTTCCATTTTTATTTTTTCCAACTTCCATTTTTATTCAATTTCCTTTTCTATTCAACTTTCTTTTTATTTAATTTCCAAATAAATCATTAAGGTATAGTGGTTTCTTCAATAAACTTCATTTTTTATTTAATTTCCAAATAGATCGTTAAGTTATACTGGTTTATTGAATGAACTTCCATTTTTATTCAATTTCCTATTCTATTCAACTTCATTTTTTTATTTACTTTCCAAATAGATCGTTAAGGTATAGTGGTTTCTTGAATCAACTTCTATTGTAATTTTATGCAATTCCATTTTTTTTTATTCAACTTCCTTTTTTATTCAATTTTCTATTTATTCAACTTCCATTTTTATTCAACTACCTTTTTTGTTAAATTTCCTTCTCTAGTCAACTTCCATTTTTATTTAATAGACCGTTAAGGTATAGTGCTTTCTTGAAAGAACTTTTATTGTTAATTTTACTCAACTTGGATTTTTATTTTATTCAACCTCTTTTTTATTTAATTTCCAAATATTCGTTAAGGTATTATGGTTTCTTGAATGCAACTTCCATTTTTATTTTTATTCAACTTCCATTTTTATTCAATTCATTTTTATTCAACTTCCATTTTTATTCAATTTTCTTTTTTATTCAGCTTTCTTTCTTATTTAATTTCCAAATAGATCGTTAAGGTATAAAACTTCCACTTTTAATTTTATGCAACTTCCATTTTTATTTTTATTCAACTTCAATTTTTATTCAACTTTCATTTTTAATTCAACTTTTTTTTTATTTAATTTCCAAATAGATCGTCAGGGAAGGTATTTTAATTATGAACTTCATTTTAATTTTGCAACTTGCATTGTTATCCAAATAGAGCGTATGGTATAGTGGTTTCTTGAATGTACTTCCATTTTTATTTTTATTCAACTTCCGTTTTTAATTTTATGCAACTTCCATTTTTATTCAACTTTCTTTGTTTTTTAATTTTCAAATAGATCGTTAAGTATAGTGGTTTCTTGAATGCACTTCCATTTTTATTTTTATTCAACTTCTGTTTTTATTTAATTCCTTTTCTATTCAACTTCATTTTCTATTTAACTTCCTTTTTATTTAATTTGCAAATAGATCGTTAAGGTATATGGTTTTCTTGAAATGAACTTCCATTGTTAAGTTTTAGGCAACTTCCATTTTTATTATTATGTCAACTTCCATTTTTTCATTCCCGTCTATAACTTCCATTTTTTGATCTTTTTTATTCAACTTCCATTTTTATTTTATTCCAATCTTCCATTTTATTCAATTCCTATTAACACTTATTAATCATTGATCGTTAAGGATAGTGGTTTCTTGAATGAATTCCATTTTTAATTTTATGCAACTTCCATTTTATATTTTTACTCAACTTCCATTTTTATTCTTTACTTTCAATTCTTTTTCATTTAATTTCCAAATAGATCGTTAAGGTATAGTGGTTTCTTAAATGAACATTCCACTTTTAATTTTATGCAACTTCTTCATTTTTATTACTTCATTTGATTCAATGTCCTTTGATGTCAATTTCTTTTTTATGTTTAATTTCCAAATAGACCGTTAAGGTTATAGTGGTTTCTTGAATAATTCGATTTTCAATTTATCAACTTCCAATTGTATTATTAGTTCTCTTTTCTATTCAACTCTTTTTTTTATTTTTAATTCTCCAAATAGACACGTTAAGGTATAATGGTTTAATGATGAACTTCCAATGTTAATTTATGCAAATTCCATTTTTATTT
>JAPPVO010006276.1:0-19096 GCA_030407325.1 Camellia japonica | reverse complement strand
TGCTTTTAGAGTGTATCTCTATAGGGAATGCATATACCAGTTTGCAAGTCTTAGGTATCCGGCCTGCAGGCACCAATATCAGTACTTTGAGAATCAGTTATATCTGCGGGTATCAGATTCAGATTTGGGGCAGTGATTTCAGGGAACAGTGATCAGTGATAGAATACAGTCGTTTAGCTATTGCTCGTATCCGTTCCAGTGAAGTTGAGCTGAGATGCTGTCTGTTTTTCTCTTTTGCTAGTAGTCCTGGAATCATAGCTTCAGAAGGCTCCACTATCCCCAGGTACATTGGATTTGTGCTGATAGACTTTGTCAGGTCAGAGACTCAGTTCAAGGGTAATCAGGGCCAGAGAAGGCTAGTCAGGCACAGACCACCAGCACAACAGCTACCAGATCAGTGATCTTTGAGCAGTCGGGTTGAGATTTCCGAGCCTACTGTAGACACAGATATACCGATTGCTCAGTTAGATTAGGACAATATGTCGAGTTTGGAAGAGATGGTGCGCCAACTCCAGGATAGTATGAAAGCCATGCAGCAAGATGCTGTCCGTCAATCTGAATTCACCAAGCAACAGGCTGTGGTCATAGCCCAACAGGCAGAGACAATTGCCAGGTTAGAGCAGCAGGCCGGGGCACCTGCTTCGCATCAGGCTCCTCCCCCACCAAGGGTTCCGATACCCGAGGAGACGCCAAATGTCCAAAATGTCCAAGAGGATACGGGCCTTCCAACGGGGCCAGCTCCGCCCCCGATTCTACCGCAACTATCCAAGGCGCCCACGCCTATCAATGTACCGGACTTCCTCCTTGAGTTCGAAGCGGACCCCACAGCGCTGAAGCTGAGTAAGTTGGAAAAATGTTTAAGAAATCCCAAGGAGTCAAGTCTATCCCGACATCGAAGATGGATATACCGACGCAGCTGTGACGTTGCAGATCGTTTCAAGATGCCTCACATCGACCGTTTTGACGGGTCAGGAGATCCCATGGTCCACCTGAGTTTGTTTTCAGATGTTCTGCGCCCGATGGGCTTGACAAGATTACAGAAGCTCTCCCTCTTTAGCAGGACCCTGTCGGGTATCGCGGCCATCTGGTACGCCAAATTAGAGGACTCAGTGAAACGAAGCTGGGAGGAGATGTCCGAGGCCTTCGTCACACAATATTCATACAATACCAGATCGAGATCACAATCCGTGATCTTGAGACAACCAGGCAAGAGCAGAAAGAGGGCTTCTCTGACTTTGTAACCCGTTGGAGGGCCAAAGCTTCTTCGATGACCACCAGGCCGACTGACAAGGACCAGATACGGATGATTGTGCGCAATCTCCAACCCAGGCTGATGCAGAAGATGATCGTCCTCCCTACCCACCTTTGCAGACCTCCATGAGATTGCGGTACAAATCGAGGACGCTATAAAGCAGGGCCTTATCGACCAGGAAAAGGAGCAGCCCAGGAGGGCATTTACCGCAGTTCGAATGCGACCACCAGCGGTGATGCAGCTGCTAGGACTTCAGACGTGGGCATGGTCACCACCACTACATCAAAAACAGCTACCCATTCACCGGTGCATCCGGAAGTAGCTCACAGAAAACAAATATCCACCCAAGTCAAGAGGGTTTTCACCCCACTTTATATGCCTTTGTCAAAGGCTCTAGAGGTCTTAATCTGGAAAGGACATCTGAAACCATTGGAACAACAGCCTTACCTGATCCTCTCCCTCCAAAGCATGACAGGACTAAGTACTGTGCCTACCATCAACAAACTGGCGACCGATAGCTGCTTTCGTTTGCGCCATGATGTACAAGATTTGTTTGACAACAATGTCATCGCCGCACCAGCTCAGTAAAGTCTATCGTCACTGGATCAGCAAACTTGGGGGATAGTACAAGTATGTGATCAGGGGACAAACCACCTGCGGGCAGTGCTCAGTTTACTTCAGATGTGGCGTATGGCATGCACTGTTTTGAGAATTTGCGAATGCTAGTTTTTGTATGCTCTGGCTTGGGTACTGAGTCAGTTCTGTTGTTTTTGCTTTGAGCCTGTCTCTTTGTCTTGAGTCAGTCTTTTTGATTAAGGGTCTATCTTGTTGTATCGAGTCAGTCCTGTTTTGTCAGAGTCGGGTGATTTCGGGGGAGTTACCTCGGACATCACTTGCTTGTTTTGCGTCTGTCTTTTCATTTTCTTTTGAGTCTGTTTCTGCCTTGGAGCCAGTTACACCAGAAGATTTGAATGGAACAGCAGTGATTTTCACACTCTTGTGTTTGTATCTGCCATGTGCTCGTTGTGCCAGAAATTCTAAATGAGATGGCAGTATTTGACTAGAACTCTGTCTTTTCTGTGCCTTGAAATTATTGCATTGACCTAAGTTTTTCAAAACCTTTTGAACACTACGGTGAAAACGAAGGGGAAGGAATTCCTCAGGTTTTGCAAAACTTTGACCAATTGAGAGAAAGAGAGGCGTGCTAAGCCATTAATGAATGAAATCATGCTTGTTATGTGTGAGTACTGAGAAGGACCCTAGCTTTGATCCAGATTGGTCCTACACTGTCTTCAACGCGAGCGATTTGTCGCTTTCTTAAAAACTTTCAAAAAAAAATGTTTTGCGCGGTCCTGCGAAGACATGTGTGGAATCGCTCTTGAGATTGTGCAGCTTAGGATCGCTCTCGGCCTCGAGACTCAACCCCTTTGCTTTCAAATCTTGAACTTGGATTCAGAACGTTCAAAGGACAATCATGATGTGAGGCCTGTGTGGCCAGATTTGAAGAAACCCTCGAACAAGAGGCACCAAAGTCAGATCAAGAGGATCAGATGTCGTCAAAAGAAGCTTGCAAAGCAAGATCAGAAGCACCCCTCGAACTAGGGGCAAAAAATATCCGATGTGCTCGAAGAGCCAAAGGTGGATCTTTTTATCAATACAGCAGTCATTTCCTGGATTCAGATGACTTCAGGATCTCAAAACCATTTGTCATGGACCTGTTACACTTTTACCCTTTGAGAGGCTCGCTGGGCCGAAAACCCGGAAGGGCGACCCAGGCAAAAGTTAGAGCAACAAAAGATATATACGAAAAGCAAAAAAAAAAGAAAAAGAAGAAAAGAGAAAAAAGAAGAAAAGCAAAAAAGCAAAAAAGAAAAAAAAAAGAGAAAAAAAAAGAAAAGGAAAAATGAAAAAGAAAGAAAAGAAAGAAAAACAAAGCTCGCAAGGTTGAAAACCTGCAACAGGCGCCTTGGCAAAAGTTAGAGCATAAAAAGGAGAGGTTAAATACCCGAGTGTACCTTAACCCCGAACTACGTAAGGCTTGATTCCCATCTTTGGGATACGTAGGCAACTTCATTCTGAAGTCCAGCCCTAAAACACTTCAAATTCAGTTGTGTCCATGAAATGGTTTTGATCATCTTTGTCTTCTTTGTATCCGAGAGTTCGGTTGTGATCGTCGCTCTGAAGGATTGATTTCAATACGCTGCGGTGCCATTTAGACAAGGGGCAACTTTCCGTTGCCATTCAATGCACTGCGGTGTCATTTCAAACAAGGGGCAACTTTCCGTTGCCATGCAGTGTCCTTCAGACAAGGGGCAATTTTCCATTGCTATGGGTCTGAGGTTGCGCATCTCAAAGAGTTGGTTCCCTGCTTGTTGAGCGGTGGCCGTTTGCAAAAACAGTTTTTGAGAATTTTTACTAAGGTTGACTATTCTCTCAAAAATCATTCCATTTTTCCAAAACTGGACCATTTTCTTGGACCCAAAAAAGGAAAATTTTCAGTGCTTACAACCTGACTTGCATGATTTCAAATAAAAAATCGAATAAGCATGTTAATCTAACTTTCATGTTGGTCAAAATTGTTTTAAAACAAAAATGGTCGAAATGATGAACTAGGGGCACAGTTGAGTCAGGCTTCCTGTCTTTCCCCCATTTTCAACATACTTGCCAAGAAAGGCACTCTACCTGCCAGAAGAGGGCACAACTGAAGTTAGCAAAAAGGGCTGAAAGCTCTCTCATCCTCCAAGCAGCGAGGTATCAAGCCATGCGCGAAGCATAAATTGGAATGGGGCGAGATGTTCCATTTCCTCATCTGGACAGATCTAACCACATCCAAACTCCCCAGCAAGGCATCATCAACCGATGTTAGCTGCAGATTTGCTACACACCCAGTTGTGGCACAACCCCTCTGTGGGGGAAGTTCATTGTTGTGAGCAGAAGAAAGAGAATCTAGCAGAATGCTAGGGGCAAGAGCCCGCAACTTCTTGTCTATCCACCAACCACTCTGGGGAGGGATGAAAAATGAGAGATTGAAGAATAGAGAGATGTGCGATGAGAGAAAAAGTGAGGAAAAGGGCTTTTTCAGAAAAACAGAGCTTGAGGGTCGAGTGATGTGAGAATCACAAATGAGAAAGGGTGGGAAATAATACCCGGTAAAACAGGCTCCCTGTGCACATTTGAGTCTTGTGTTTTGTTTGTCTGTTTCGATTCTTGTTTTGAGTCGTTTCGAGTGTCAATAGATGCGTTTAGGTTGTTTACCTTTGTTTTTGTTTGTTGAGTCTTTTCGCTGTGTTCAGTCGTAGGCTCAATACCCGGTTAAGAACTCATTTCTTAATTTCAAAAAAGGAAATCAAATCATCTTGTACTCAGAGTGCCGTGCCATTCTCCACATTTGTGCAAAACAGATTTGTTCTTTCATAAAACCGCAGGGTTCAACCCAGGTCATGTGAGAACAGTAGAACCGGGACCTATCTGAAGCTATAATGGTTCCGGACTGCAAAATAAAAGCAAAAGAGGAAAACGTCGGGTATCTGAGTTTGTTTCAACTTCAGTAAGTTCCGAGACTACATCCCGTGTGTACCTCTTCAGGCCTTGCCAGTGCTCCGAAGTAAGTGTACCTCTACCTCAAGCTCAAGATCATGTCTGCTTCAAGCCAGAATAGTGTATCAATCACACCTCATTCCCATAGTGTATCAATCACACTTCATTCACTTAGTGTATCAATCACACTTCATTCATTCAGTGTATCTAGCACACTTTATTTGCTTTAGTGTATCAATCACACTCCATTCACTTCGTGTATCTATCACCATAGTCATTTGCTCCACTTAGTGTATCTAACACACTCCATTTGCCTTGGTGTATCAATCACACTTCTTTCATTTTGTGTATCTATCACGCACATTCCTATTTTGTGTATCTATCACACACATTCTCGTTTTGTGTATCCATCACGCACATATTCACTTTTGTGTATCTATTACACTCTCACTCAGTGTATCAATCACACTTCACTCACTTTGTGTATCTATCACACCATTCTTCTCTTCATATCACATGTTTGCTTTGTGTATCAATCACACTCTATTTGCTTCATCTATCTGTCACATGTTTATTTAGTGTTCATCAACACTTCTCTCATTTTGTGTATCAATCACACTTCTCTCATTTTGTGTATCAATCACACACATTCTCATTTTATGTATCTATCACACCCATTCTCACTTTAGTGTATCAATCACACTTCTCTCATTTTGTGTATCAATCACACACTTTATTGCAAGTGTATCAATCACACACTTCATTGCATTCAGTGTATCAATCACACGTTTCATTTCATTTAGTGTATCAACCACACACTTCATTACATTCCGTGTATCAATCACACTCTCTTCACTTAGTGTATCTATCACACACATTCTCATTTTCTATATCTATCACACACATGTTCACTTCAATTACTTTAGTGTATCCATCACACTTCATTACCTTTTGTGTATCTATCACGCACATACCCACTTTATTCCCTTAGTGTATCAATCACACTTCATACATTTAGTATATCAATCATACTTGTTCACTAAGTGCATCTATCACACTTTGTGTTCACATTTAGTATATCAATCATACTTGTTCACTAAGTGCATCTATCACACTTCGTGTTCACATTTAGTATATCAATCATACTCCCGTTCACTAAGTGCATCTATCACACTTCGTGTTCACATTTAGTATATCAATCATACTCTTGTTCACTAAGTGCATCTATCACACTTTGTGTTCACCTTTAGTATATCCATCATACTTGTTCACTAAGTGCATCTATCACACTTCGTGTTCACATTTAGTATATCAATCATACTTTGTTCACTTAGTGCATCTATCACACTCTGTGTTCACCTTTTGTGTATCCATCACACTTTGTTCACTTAGTGCATCTATCACACTTTGTGTTCACCCTTTGTGTATCTATCATACTGTGCTCACTACACTTGCTTACTGTATCTATCACGCACTCAGCTACTGTACCTGTCACATTTTGCTTCATATAGTGTATCTAACACACGCTCGTTTTGTGCATCAATCACACACGCTTACTTTGTGTATCAATCACACGCTCGCTTTGTGTATCAATCACACACGCTTGCTTTGTGTATCAATCACACGCTCGCTTTGTGTATCAATCACACACTTTCGCTTTGTGTATCAATCACACGCTCGCTTTGTGTATCAATCACACACTTTCTCTTTATGCATCCATCACACTACGCTCACTTAGTGTATCAATCACACTTATTCATATAGTGTATCCATTACACTCTCTTCACTTTCGTGTATCCATCACACATGTTTGTCCACTTAGTGTATCTACCATACTTCGTTCACTTTTGTGTATCTAACGCACATGTTCGTAAGAATTGCATAATTCTCTTACATCCTTTCTGCATGAGATGTAGGTTGGTTCACGTTTACTTGCTTGCATAGCATTCGCTTAAAATGTTGCATTTATTTTGCATAATTGCTTCATTACAGCATCCTTTGCATGATCATAAGTTATGCACTTGCATTGTGCATCACTTTGCATCCTGCCCCTGAACTACGCTGGTTTGATTCCTTGCAAAGGGATACGTAGGCAGCCTGCAGGCACAACCATTTATGCATCTATATTTTGTTTGTCCAAGTCTTCGGCCTTGTCAAAAATGGGTCGTCTCTGGGCTTTGACATTCACTCCCGTCATTGTTATGACTTTCGAGTTCTGTCAAAGAGGGGCAACTGTAGACACCCCGTTTTTGACCGCCCTCAAGACTTGGGCATTACTGATGGTTTGCTCGGTGTTGAGAGATGTGCAGGGCACAAGTTCAGTTTCTTCGACAAGGAGAGAGGCAAACCCTTCAAAACACTTTGTTTAGGGTTTGGAGTTGAAGAAAAGAGGAGAGGAGGGGAGAAAATAGGTTGGAGAAGAAGTTCGCCATGAATCCGGGTAGAAGAAAGTCGAGCGGCTCTCGCTGAATCAGGCTTATTCAATTGCATACTTGCAATTTAGCTATGAGGCCACTACCATTGGAAAGAAGACTTCCGGGGCTTCATTTTTGGTTCAAGAATCTCCTAGAGCCAAGTCCAGGTGGAGGAGATATGATGGGTTGAAGCTGGGCATCATCCCGGTTGGATCGAGTCTGCACGGCTTCACGGAAAAGGGCATAACTTTTTGCACAGAAGGAATTTTGATGCAAGGTTTGTGCCATTGGAAAGCTAACTTCCGGGGCTTCAATCTGGCCATCCACCGGAACTTTTTGACCTCACCGGCCACCCATCGGCACTCTATTTGTCCGACCGGCCAGAATAAAGTGCAAGTCGGCACTATATTGTGCTGACCGGCAATATATTGTGCCGATGACCTCTTTTATGGCCGACCTGACCCTTTTGACCCTCCCAGGCATGGTGCATGCAGCTGTGCCAGCTGGGATGCACAGAACCAGTTCCACGTGCATATATGTGGCTATTTTGCACCCTTTGCACCCTCTAAGCTTCTAGAAGCTTACACCTTTGGCCAAGCTTCTTGGAGAAGCTTGGCCAGCTGTCTTGGCTTCTCCAAGAAGCCAAGACACCTTTGCCCCCCCCCCCCTTTGAACCTTTTGGTCTTGCTTAGCCATTAAGTCTTGGCTTTAGTTGCCTATTTAAGCTCATTTCATCTCCCTTGAGCTAGGGTTAGAGATTCTTAAGCAAAAAAACCAGAGATATAGATACATATCTGATATAGTTACATATATCCCTCCATCTCTCACTATATCTCTCTCATTCAACCTCCAAACACCCTTGTTCTTGGGCCATTCCTTCACCAACCCATAGCACAACACCACCACTTCCATTTCCAGAATTTGGGAGGTCATTTACAGAGCTTAGGAGCACCAAAACTTGGTCTAAGAGGTGCTGGTTTGTTGGTCTACAAGGGTAAGCACACTTTTCCCCAAAACTAGCATTTTCTTGGTTCATATCTAAGCCATAGTTGCATGTATTTTTGAGCTTCGATGTAAACTACAAAGAGGCTTATTTTGAGCCCTTCTTCAACATTGAAGAAGGGCTCAACACTGTTGGGGACCTCCATGTATGACTTGCTTCATAACCCCTCTTTGGTCCCCATTTTTGCATGCTTTGTTAGCCTACCATGCTTTTGTTTTTGGGCCTTCGACAGGCCTGAAAAGTGTCTTATTTTGCCCCCCTCTACATGTCTCATGAAGGGTCTTTGGCTTTTTGCTGCATCCTTTTGGTACTTCATGTTATACCCCTTTGTGGGCCTTAATCTTGCGTTGCATTTTGAGCATGTTTGTATATTGATTTGGGGCTTGTCATCTACTGTGGGTTGTCATATTTTTGGTCCCTCATCAGTATTGTAGAAGGGTATTTTTCAGTTTGGTGCATGCTTAGCATACCTACCATGTGATGCCTTGTAATTGCCTTAATATGCCTTAGGTTGTTAGCCTTTGTTCGAGCATGTTTTAGGCTTAGATTTGTGAAGCTTTTGTGCTTATTTTGCCATGCTTTAGATCTGTCTTAAGTTGTTTGAGTCGATCCTAGCATGCATTATATAGCCTCTTTGCATTTTGTGGCTTGTATGCTTCAAGTATGTGAATGTGTGAGCATTGTTGCATGCTTTGTTGATTCATTCAGTTGGTTTGGAACCTCCTATAACATGATTTCAGAGCTTACGTTGCATGCTATATGTCCATACTTAGCCTCTTAGGTGTGTTTAAGAGTTGCTTAATTATGCTTAAGTGTTGGTGCCTTAACTTGTGCATGTGTGCATGTGTGTTTGGCCCTCTTGACTTAGCATTTTGGCCACTGATTTTAGGACTATTTGAGTTGCCTAATTCATGTATGAGACCATCCTTCCATTGGTTTGCATGCTTACCTTGCATGCTTGCTTGAACCCTTTGCATGAACCTATTGCATAGTCCATGTTGTATGCCTAGTTGACATGCTTAGGGTTGCATTTGCATTGTGCATGTTTGACCTCTTGAAGTGGAGTATGATAGAGGTTGAGCACCCTTGTTTGCTTGTTTGCATTGCATGCATTTGAAATCAAAGTTGCACTCTTGGTTCTTTGGGCCATCATGCATGGAAATGCGTGATTGATGGTCCGGGAATCGAGGCACATGCCCCCTTGAGTCAAAAACATGATAAGGAGTGTGTGTAGTGCATAAATACCTTGAATCACACTGCCATGCATGTTGTTGTCCTCTGCTGCTGTGAGTTGCAGGTTTTGCAGGCATTTAGTGCCGGCCGGCAGTGTTTAGTGCCGACCGGCAGTAAACAAGTTGCCGATGGATGAATTTTGTGCCGGTGGCCTCCTCCTTCAGCCGGTGGTGCTCTACCCCAGCCGGTGGTACTCCCCAATGCCCTGAGAGGTACTTCTGGGACTTTGGCAATTTTCTGAGGAGAAGAGCAGAGGAAACAGAGGCAATCCGTGCATGGCAGTGCGGTTCCGAGCCAGTCCCGAGCGCGTGTTGCATCCGGTCCTCATCCCGAGGCGGTTTACTGCTTTAATTAGATTAATTAATTTATTTGATTAATTTAGTGAAATTTGTAATATTTTAATTAGCTTGCGTAGTTAATTAATTTGTATATTCTTTCGGTCCCTCCGAGCGAGGGCAAAGTTGTAATAAGTGTGTGTGAGTGGGTGTACGTCTTCCAATCCCCATTTCTTTCTCCCTTTTATTTACCCGCTTATGTTGGTAGATTAGGGCACATTCAAATTAGCATACATTATGCGATGCATGTGTGCATTCATGCATTTGTTTACATGTATCGGGCTCGGCACATCATGCAAACCGCATCGTACTTTCAATTCCAAATTGAATACGTGATAGTTGTTGCATCTCATGTGCCATGTTTAGGGTTAGCCGAGCCTGTTTAGATTACACCCCTGTATGTGATGCATTAGCCATTTAACATGAACTAGGTCATGCATGTTTTGCTAACTAGTTTATTGTTTTCGGCACGGAGTACGATGTAAGTATTTATGCTTTAGCATACCACATGCGTGTGAATGTTGCCATAACAGTATGCTTACCATGCGGCTAAGTGCTTATGTGAGATAAACTGCTTGAATGCCTGTGGGTGGAGGTTGGATTGCTTGAGTTGGAATAACTCATTGAGATCCGTATTTTAGCCTACTTGCGAGTAGCAAATTCCGAAACATTTTCAAAACAAACGGATATGCAATGTTTGTTTCCAAATTAGGCAATCTAGTCTATACTTGTTTGCTGCGCGCATAACATAGTAATTCTAGCTTAATAATTGGGATAAGAACGCATAATGTTTTCAAAATCGGATATCACGGTTAGTAGAGGCCGGTCTTCGGACCGGGCGAAAGGGGTGCTCATAGCTGACCTTCCCGATCGTACCCAAGCTCCCGAGCCAAGACCACTTTGGTGATGACGGACACGTGGCCTTCGGCACCGAGTCAGGGTTTCCTAAATTTCCTATTTTAAAATATTTAGGTGGCGACTCTGTAATCTGGCAAAGCAGTCCATGTTTGGCACTACTTTTCAAAAAATCTGTTTTTCTTCAAAACGATTTGCCAGAATTGGACTCTTTGGTTCAGATTTAGAACCGCAACAAAACAAAAAACGGAGGAGTCCGAACTGTAGAGCGAGGTCCGCCGCGGGCGTTGTTACACTTTGTCTCCGCCTCAGACTCGTCGTCGTCTGGAACTGGCGCCCGCAAGCTACTCCCTACATGGTTACGCCCCGCTTTGGTGTGGGGGTGTACTCTGCCATCCCGGGTAGAAATGGGAGGTCCAGTCGGAGCACCACCGACGGGAGCAATCTGGAAGGGATGCTAAAAAGTACAAGAAGGCAAATGCATCAGAATACTGTGAACAGAATATCAGTGCAGAATGCAGTGTATGAGTACAGTGTGTCAATACTGTGAACAGAGTATCAGTGCAGAATGCAGTGTATGAGTACAATGTATGAATGCCGTGAGCAGTATATCAGTGCAGAATGTAGTGTATGAGTACAGTGTGCGAATGCCGTGAGCAATTTATCAGTGCACAATATAGTATATCAGATGCCATGAGAGCAGTGTGTCAAGTGTCGTTTTGTGCGTCAGAGTATGTGAAACAGTTTATGTATGGCTCGAGACCGTGGTCAGAAGGACATACCGGAATGCTGTAAATGGATAGAAGGTCAAGGCTCTGCTAGAGTATTTTATGCTTTAGCATCTCGCATGAGTGTGAATGTTAACATGGCAGCATGCTTACCATGTGGCTAGATGCATATGTGTTATAATTGCCTGGATGCCTGTGGGTGAAGGCTGGATTGTTTGAGTTGGAATAACTTGTTGAAATCCATGTTTTAGCCTACTTGCGAGTAGCAATTTCAAACTGTTTTTTAAACGAGTGGATATGCAATGCTTATTTCCAAATTAGGCGATCTAGTCTATACTTGTTTGCTGTGCGCATAACATAGTAATTCTAGGTTAATAACTGGAATAAGAACACATAATGTTTTCAAAACAAGATATCATGGTTAGTAGAGGCCGATCTTCGGATCGGGCGAGAGGGGGTGCTCATAGCTGACCTTCCCCAATCGTACCAAAGTTCCCGAGCCGAGGCAACTTTGGTGATGACGGACATGTGGCCTTTGGCACCGAGTCAGGGTTTCCTAAATTCCCCCATTTAAAAAATATTTAGGTGGCGACTATGTATCTGGCAAAGTAGTCCATGTTTGGCACTTCTTTCAAAAATCTTTTTTTCTCAAAACGAATTGCCGGATTTGGACTCTTTGGTTCAGATTAAGAACAGTGACAATTTGAGTCCGAACTGTAGTGGACCCACAAAACGAACGGAGCGAGACCTCACCCTCCCGGGGTATTCAGGGATGTCTACACATATCTGCAATCAACGAGTTTTTCCAACTCAAGCAATCCAACCTCCACCCACAGGCATTCAAGCAGTTATATCACATAAGCAGCTAGCCTCATGGTAATCATGCTGTCATGGTAACATTCACACGCATGCGATATGCTAAGGCATAAATACTTACATCGTACTCCGTGCCAAAACAATAAACTAGTTAGCAAAAATGCATGCCCTAGTTCATGTTAGAGTGACTAATGCATCGCATGCAGGATGTGATTAGGATAGGCTCGGCTAACCCTAAAATGGCATGTGAGATGCTACGACTCGATACACGTATTCAATTTGGAAATTGAAAATACAATGCGGTTTGTATGATGTACCGAGCCCGGTGCATGTAAAACAAATGTATGGATGCACGCATGCATTGCATGAGGTATGCTAAAATAGACGTGCCCTAATCTACCATCATAAGCAGGTAAATAAAAGGGAAGAAAGAAATGGGGATTGGAAGACATACACCCACTCACACACACTTATTACAATTATGCCCTCACTCGGGGGGACCAAATAAATAATACAGTCCGAAATGAAAGAACAATACAGTCCGAAATATACAGTCCGAATAATATACAAATTCCTAATTAATTAACAAATTAACTAAGAAAAACTGTAAACTGGCATGCAAGCCAGGGGGTGCCTCACTTCCGCCGAATGATGTATGCTGGGCTGCCTTTTCGGAAATCCACTGGGATGCCCAATTTAGCCTCTGTTTGCAATGTTTCTCGAAATGCGCGCCAGACTCCGAAAAGTTACTGATTCCTCATTTTACTGCGACAGAGAGCAGGAAAGGGGCATAGCAATGTATTTCACAAATATATGCATGCCTCGATCCTCGTGCCACCAATCACGCATATCGATGCATGATGGCCGAGGAGTCGGATTGCACAACTCAATATGGGATGAATGCAGATGAATGCTACAACAAAACCTAACTCCATCATGGATAATCCGGAGTGTCGGTGACTTGGGAATTGAGACCCGTTCCGTCACTCGGAGTACGGAATGTACCTCGTTTCCCGTGCCCGGGTTAACTCCGATCCCGAACACGATGCAATATGCATGATATGCATGAATGCAACTAAAATACAATCCTAGCATGCACAATGCTATGAAAATGAGATGCCTCGAAATGCGTGCACGCGGGCACGCAAACCGAGGCGATGATCCCAAGGCGTGAAATGGCATGAAATATGACAAAAATGAGACTAAAATGAGATGTCTCGAAATGCGTGCCCACGGGCACGCAAACCGAGAAAATGGCATACGGAATGCAATGAAGCTAAAATGATATGCAAAATGCAAAATGGACTTACACTAACATGAGTGAGCCTCAACCACACTCACATAAGAGGCCGTCGGATGAAAATAAAGTGCCTCGAAATGCGTGCACACGGGCGCGCAAACCGAGGCGATGACATACGCAATACAATGAGATTAAAATGGCATACAGAATTCAGAATGGACTTATACCAACATGAGAGAGCCTCAGCCACATCACATAAGAGGCCGTCGGATAAAACTGAAGTGCCTCGAAACGCGTGCACACGGGCACGCAAACCGAGGCGATGGCCGTAAGGCATGAAATGACATGGAAATGATATGCAAGCATGCAAATGAATTCCAGCACTCACAAATGATGCAAAACAGTCCCGAAAGGCGGGGAAATGACACCAAGTGCACGGGATGGTCCCGAAATGCGATATTAAGCACCCGAAATGGCCTACAGCCATACTAAACATGCGTAATTGGTACATGACATGCAAAATAGTAGCAAGGCAGCCCCAAAAATAGCATTTTTCAGTCTAGAACAAGGCCAAAGTGCAAGCATAGATAGGGCAACAATAGCATGCAAGAATACGAGCCAAGAGAGGGGTATTGAAGCAAGTGGTGTATGCGATGCTCAAACTGAAAAGTACCCTTCTACAATACTGATGAGGGGATAAAAATATACACATTTACAGTAGCTGACATCTCTCAAATCAGTATGAAAACATGGTAAAAATGCTATGCAAGAATGAGGATATATAAGGCTATGACATGAGGTACCCCAAAAATTCACCAAACTAGCAAAGACCCTTAATGAAATATGTCAAGAATATCAAAATATGAATATTTTCAGTACTGATGATGGCCGAAATCAGAAGCTAGATAAGCTTAAGAAAGCATGCAAAATGGGGTCAAAGAGAGGTATAATGACAAGTATAACATGGAGACCCCAAACAAAATTGATCCCTTCTACAATATTGTAGAGGGACACAAAATAAGCTCACTCACAGTTCATGGCATGTTCCAAAACAGACTGCATGTAGGTCAAACAAATCATGCAAGTTTACGGTAAATATGAGAAATTATGAAGCAAGTGTATGATAGAGAGGCCAAAAAGGGTTGAGCCCTTCTTCAATGTTGAAGAGGGGCTCAAAATCGGCCCTCTCACAGTTTACATTGTGCTCGGAAACAGATCACACTTAGCCAAATATTCAATGCAAAATATGGCATATAAGAGGATATTGAAAGAAGTGTAAGATGGAGGGCTCAAACAGAGTTGAGCCCTTGAACAAACATCAAGAATAGCTCAAAAGAGGACCACTTTCAGTATTGTTCGGAGCTCAAAACAGTGAGCAAACAGGCTTAAGAAATGAGGCAAGAAAATGGTACAAAAGAGGGAGTTTGAGCCTTACCCTTGAAGACCTCACTTTTGCTACCCCTTGGCTTGAGGAAAGTTGCTTCTAAGCCTCTCAAGAACCCTTCCTTGCTGCTGGAAATGGAGTGGTGATGGTGGTGCTTGGTAGGGATGAAGAAATGGCACTAAACTTGAGGATTTTGAGAGGTAAAGGAGTGAGATCTAGAGAGAGAGGTTTTTTTTTAGAGTGAGAAGCTCCCAAAACTTGATTTTTTGTTCTAACCCAAGCCATATATGATATAAGGCTCTATATATATCAAAATAAGTGCTCTTGGTCGAAATATCCCAATTGAAAATATCTGCCACAGTGTATTGAGAAATATCTGTCAAAAATCTGAGTTCTGGGCACTTTTGGCCGACCGGCAATCTTTTGTGCCGGTCGGCACTCTTTTGTGCCGGTCGGCACTCTTTTGTGCCGGTCGGCAGCCGGTAAGGTCAAAAAGTGCCGGTGGAAGTCCAGATTGAAGCCCCGGAAGTTAGCTTTCCAATGGCGCAAACCTTGCATTAAAATTCCTCCTGTGGAAAAAGTTATGCCAATTTCTGTAAAGCCGCGCAGATTCAGTCCAACCGGGCTTCAACCAACCATATCTCCTCCCCTCAAATCTGGACTTAGGAGATTCTTGAGTGCAAAATGAAGCCCCAGAAGTAAGCTTTCCAATGGTGGTGGCCTCATATTTTTATTCCTCTTGTGCAAAGAGTTACGCCCATTTCGGTGAAGCCGCGCAGACTTTTCTCCTTCCCGGATTCATGCTGAACCACTCCCAAACTAGTTTTCTCCCCTCTTCTCCTCTTTTCTTCAACTTCAAACCCCTAAGTAAGGTGTTTTGAAAGATTTTTCAAAGATTTCATCTCTTTTTCATTCATCTCCCCTTTGTCCTTGCTCGGTTTACCGAAAAGCGCAACATTTACTGAAATGCGAGCGTCGGAACATCGTGGGAATTTTATTTCAAAAATGTTTTGAAGAGAGGGTTTAAGGTATAAAAACCATCCAAAATGATTGGTCCACAATAGGGTATGAAGTTGAGATTTGCCTCTCTCCTTGCTGAAGAAATTGAACTGTGCCTGCACACCTTTCTCCAACAAGTAACCATCAGTGGTGCCCAAGTCTTAAGGGCGGTCAAAAATGGGGTGTCTACAGTTGCCCCTCTTTGACAGAACTCGAAAGTCATAACAATGACGGGAGTGAATGTCAAAGCCCAGAGACGACCCATTTTTGACAAGGCCGAAGACTTGGACAAACAAACAAAATATAGATACATGGTTGTGCCCGCGGCTGCCTACGTATCCCTTTACAAGGAAAAACCAGCGTAGTTCAGGGGCAATGCAAAATGATATGCAGGAAGACTTTGAAATTGGACTTATACGCTACGCGAAGCCGGTTTTGACAAGTAAAGTGCACAAAACAGTGCGAGTGCGAGTGAGAAGTAATGCGAAATGCAATGAGATACGCAAAATAGCGCGATGAAATGTAATGCACATGACAGTGCGATGGAGGTGCGCAAGATAGCGTGATGCAGAGTGAATGCACAAACAGTGCTAAACAGATGCACAAAATAGTGCGATGCTAAAGGTGTAAAGTAGTATGAGCAGGGTGAATGCACAAAACAGTGCGATACAGATAAGGTGCGCAAGATAGCGCGATGCGCAAAATAACGCGAACAATGAATGCATGCAAATGCAACCAGGTAAAGTGCGCAAGATAGCGCGAATGATACAATGCACAAATAGTGCGATGCGCTGAACAGCGCGATGCGTTAGACAACGCGAGTGCACGAGACAGTGCGAATGCACAAGACAGTGCGATGCAATATACTAACAAGTGCAGGTGAAGTGCGCAAGAATAGTGCGAATGATATAATGCACAAAATAGTGCGATGCGCTAAACAGCGCGATGCGTTAAACAACGCGAGTGCACAAGACAGTGCGATGCGCTAAATAGCGCGATGCGTTAAACAACGCGAGTGCACAAGATAGTGCGATTGCACGAGATAGTGCGATGCGCTAAATAGCGCGATGCGCTAAACAGCGCGATGCGTTAGACAACGCGAGTGCACAAGACAGTGCGAATGCACAAGAAAGTGCGATGTGGCTAAGATGCACAAAACAGTACGATACGCTAAACAGCACGAGTGTAAGCTGCACAAAACAATATGATGCGCAAGAAAGCGCAAGTGATTTAGGAATGCGAAAATGCACAAGACAGTGCGATGCGCAAAATAGCGCGAACGAAATGTAATGTAATGCACAAAACAGTGCGATACGCTAAACAGCGCGAGTGATTTGAAATGCACAAAACAGTGCGATACGCTAAACAGCGCGATTGATTTGAAATGCACAAGATAGTGCGATACGCTAAACAGCGCGAGTGAGATACAACCACAAGATGCACAAGACAGTGCAAGTGAGATACAAAGTGTAAGTGCACAAGACAGTGCGAGTGAGATAAAATGCACAAGAAAGTGCGATAAAATGCAACTTCTATGCAAGTATGGGGCCATTTTCCATGCAATATTGAAAGCAAAGCATATTTTAATGCATGAATCATAACGATGCGCGGCACACATGCAACAACAGTGTATATGAATTCATATTCTATGCAATAGAGGAGCATCAAATATGTACTCTGGTTTTCCGATTTACCTCTCAGAGGGTTTTGCAACACACTCAGCTCGAAAAGGGTACACCCTGTTCATATTGGCAAGAGATAACATCTGCTGCTGCTTTAATTGCCGTTCTGACTTGAAGTAGGCTTACACTTGAGGTGGAGGCGCACTCATACTTCGGTAGCATTGACAAGGCCTGAAGAGGTACATCCGAGTACAATCACGGAATTTGCTAAAGGTGAAACACACTCAGATGCTTCAATTTTCCTTCTTTTCTTTTGCTTTGTAGTCTGGAACCCATATTGCTTCAGATAGGTCCGGGTTTTACTGTTCTCACATGACCTGGGTTGAACCCTGCGGTTTTATGAAAGATCAAATACTGTTTTGCACAAATGTGAATGGCACAACACTCTGAGCACACAAATCATTCTGAGCAAAA
The DNA here is from genome assembly GCA_030407325.1 of Camellia japonica. Classification (NCBI taxonomy): domain Eukaryota; kingdom Viridiplantae; phylum Streptophyta; class Magnoliopsida; order Ericales; family Theaceae; genus Camellia; species Camellia japonica. The sequence goes on along the minus strand of JAPPVO010006276.1, from coordinate 1,204 downwards.
TGAGTTTCGACCGGGTATTGAGCCTACAACTGAACACAGCGAAAAAGACTCAATGACGGAAAACAAAAGGTAACAACCTAAACCAAAACAGACACTTGAAACGACTCAAAACAAGAATTGAGACAACAAAACGACTGACGCGACGCACAGACGTGTTGCAAAGACAAGAGACTTCTTAGTTTACAAGGAGCCAGTTTTTCTGGGTATTATTTCCCACCCTTTCTTATTTGTGACTCTCACATCACTCGGCCCTCAAGCTCGGTTTTTTCTCTCAAAACCCTTTTCTCGCTTTTCTCTCAATGCACACCTCTCTATTCTTCAATCCCTCATTTTTCATCCCTCCCCTGGGTGGTTGATGGATAGATATGAAGTTGCGAGCTCTTGCCCCTAGCATCCTGCTAGATTTTTGTTCACAACAGTGAGTTTCTCCACAGAGGGGTTGTGCTACAACTGGGTGTGTAGCAAATCTGCAGCTAACATCGGTTGATGATGCCCTGCGGGGAGTTTGGACGTGGTTAGATCTGTCCAGATGAGGAAGTGGAAGATCTTGATCCATTCTGGTTTGTGCTTCGCACTTGGCTTGATACCTCGTTGCTTGGAGGATGAGAGAGCTTTCAGCCCTTCGTTGTTAGCTTCAGTTGTGCCTCTTCTGGCAGGTAGATTGCCTTTTGGCGAGTATGTTGAAAATGGGGGAAAGACAGGAAGCCGGACTCAACTGTGCCCCTAGTTCATTATTTTGACCATTTTTTGTTTTGGTTTTCTACTAAAACATTTTGACCAACATGAGAGTTAGATTAACATGCTTGTTCGATTTTCTGATTTGAAATCATGCAAGTCAGGCTATGAGCACTGAAAATTTTCCTTTTGGGTCCAAGAAAATGGTCCAGTTTTGGAAAATGGAATGATTTTGAGAGAATAGTCAACCTCAGTAAAATTCTCAAAAGCATTTTTGCAAACGGCCACCGCTCAACAAGCACGGAACCAACTCTTGAGATTCACAACCTCGACCCATAGCAATGGAAAATTGCCCCTTTCGAAAAGAGCTGCATGGCAACGGAAAGTTGCCCCTTGTTTGAAGTGACACCGCAGCGCATTGAATGGCAACGGAAAGTTGCCCCTTGTGTGAATGGCACCGCGGCGCATTGTGATCAGTCCTCAGAGCGATGAATTACACAATCGAACTCTCAGATACAGAGAAGGCAAG